>AYEL01085093.1:0-79696 GCA_000484575.1 Olivierus martensii
GACGATATAAAATTTCCCACTAGATGGCGAATACTAACGAAAATTCCAAAAACGTGTCTGAAATCAACCTTAAAGTACTTTTATGTTAAAGTCCTTTAATGCTTAACGTAAAGTACTTTATGTTTTTGTGTCTGTAGCAGGTATTAGATTATTTATTTAGCGTGTTTGTTTAATATAATAACTTAACAAAAAGTATTGATATCTCAAATACATAAATATGAAAAAAGCCTGCCAAGCCAAGCCTTGCCAAGTTCTATTTTACCAGTTTGTTTGGTCATCAAAAGAATAGAAATCTAAAACGGTGCCAAGTTCCATTCCAACCCCAATGTCGAAAAATGAGATTTAAATACTGAAATAAATTCAATATAGTGCCACCTCTTTAGGCTTTTACTTGGCAAGTTTTTGAGTTATATTAAGTTATTACCCAGCTATCATAGATATTAAAATTTGCCAAGCAAAAGCCTGAAAAAGTGACACTATATTGAATTTATTTCACTATTTAAATCTCATTTTTCGACATTGGGATTGGAATGGAACTTGACACCGTTTTAGATTTCTATTCTTTTTGTGACTAAACAAACTGGTAGAATAGAACTTGGCCATTTTTTCACATTTATGTTTTCGGTGAGATATAAAATACTGAAATTGTGTATATTTGCAACCAAAGATCGATATTTACAACAGATACAACCTCCTTGAACGGACAAAAATGATATCAAATTTCGTCTAGCAAAACCCATCAGATGTATGAAATATTTTTGGTGAATTTAAGGTGGGTTCACACTACGACCGACTTGAACGATTCTACGTCACGTTTCCATAGCAACAACAGTCGGCGGTGTAATGTGATTGGTCTGGCTCGAATCGATCGGTCGGTCGAGTCGGTAAAGTCGGTCGTAGTGTGAATCCACCTTTAGAATGGCCTCACCAGATCTGCAAAAGATGATAAGCAGTGCCAAATAGAAAAAAATCTTAAATAACAATAATACAGAATTATAAATTATTCTAATTTTGAATTATTTAGCAGACCGGGAAGTTATAACTTACATAAGTAATAAGCAAAAATATTTTCAATAATTTTATTTTGATTAAATTAATTTAAAATGCATTACAAATCAAATACACTACTTAAAAACAGTATACTTATTAATATGATTTTTTTGTATTTGATAAATAATATTGTAGTTATAAAAATGAAATAATATATACAGTTCAAAGAAATGGCAACTTATAATAAAAAAATGAGTTTAAATATAGTGATTTAACTATGCGAGAAAAATAACGTGATCACTGTGCAATTAAACAAAATGATCTTTCTGAAAGTTTTTTTATTTTCTCATTTTTTTTTGTCAACAAATGACGCCACTTTCAATTCTAGAATACTAACTTGTGAGTGAAAAATGGCGTTAAAAAATTATAAAAGGAAACTTTGGAATTGAATTTTCAAAATTTAAACTTTTCATTTTTCAATACAAAATATTTATGTAGTTGCATATTTATTGATACGGAAGATATCGAATAAATCACACCAGTATAAAAGTGGCTTATGGAATATTTTCTCAATATCAAGCAAAAAAAAAAGTAGATACTTCCACTAGAATCTCTGAAATCACAAAAAGTAATTCATACAGCCGGATACAGGAAACATCAGATTTATTAATATATTAGTTATAACAAATTAAATTTAACTTTATCGACTACTACATTAATTCACAATTATTAAAATTAATATTTTCGAAAGCAAAATTATAAATTTTGCTGATTAGTAATTTTATAAGATAGGAGATTTTTGATATCTATGATTTATTAACGACACGTATGGTTTACCTGCGCGGAATTATCGAATTGTTTTATGTAATTCATTTTACGATGTGCTTACGTCAAAGCCAAAGATGTAACTATGTATGCTAAAAGCATACTGAAATTTCATTCGTTATTCTGAAAGCTTCATATTCTATAAAGGTAAAGTAAAAATTTGTAAGATAATTAAATCATAAAATACTTATATTACTTAAAATAATGTAAATATGATTTGATATACGTTCACGTAGAAAAATTAAATATTGTTTGTATATATTTTTATATGAATACTATACAATATTTATATATACCATATATTTTATATATATAAATGAAAGACTCGAGTATTTTAACATATAAATAGCAATAAAATATTTTAACATACGATTGTATACTATATCTCGCAAGTATCATCATATCTGAATTACAGTTATCACGATTGACGATTCTATCGTCATATTTCATTAATATGCATTTGAAATATAGTATTGTAAAAACAGTTGACAGTGATTTTACAAATGAATATTAAACACATTGACTTCTCTATTTGCTAAATAATAATTCAAATTAAGAATAATTCATAGTTTTGCATTACTGAAATTTAACATCTTTTTTTTTTCTATTTGACACAAATTATCATCATTGACAGATATTAATTTGATATCCATTCTAAGTTCACCAAAAATATTTTGTACATCTGAGGGATTTTCTAAGCAAAATTTGATATCAATTTTGTCTGTTGCAAATATACATAATTTTAATGATTTATATCTCAGTTTTTATTGCATATTACAATTCAAATGTTTATAAAATTATCTAAATATTAAAATTTCATAGAAAAATAAAACTTTGGAGCAGTAAACTGGAATGGACATGTGAAAATGCTTCCATTTTCCATTAGATAATTAAAACTTTGCTTATACCTTGCTTGGAGGGCTACTTTTTGTGTTATTATTGATATTTAAAGCAAGAGACTTTTGAATTATACGTGTTTTCCATTTTCCACCCAGAGGACTCAGGTTTGATTCTCAAGTTCCATCTCTTAGAAAAATTATTTGAGTCTGAGTCCAACTCATCAATCCCTGTCCTCCACAATCCAGTTGACCTCTCTATAGGGATAAGCAGTCTATGGTAGGGCTTGTTTTGTCCTGTTATTTAGTAATCTTTTAATATACTTTTTATAAATTCTCATTAAAAGTTTGCAATATTTGCACAATAATGCAAAATTTGTACTGATCAAAAGGGATGCCAAATTACGAAAACTTCCATAAAGAACCAGGGATCAACTGCAAATGAGATACAGAGTGATTTGATTGGTGAGAGACTAATCTTTTATACTCTACTATGTATATTTTTTGGGATGAATTTTTAATACAACAGGATTGTTGATTCATACTTTCAATCATCAGTTGGTGGGGAAGCGAATCTTTAATCCTCTAACATGTATCCTTGAATGCCAAAAGAGCTTTCATGTTGGCAATGCTTCATTCTGTGCTGTGACTAGCCATGTTACAAGAGGCAAAGTAAAATTTTATCAAAAATTCATCCCTCTATCTTATTCACAGTTGAACTTTGACTCTTGGTTCCTTAGGGAAGTTTTCATGGTTTAGTCCCCTTTTTGATTTGTACTAGATTTGCCATGCTTTACAAACATTGCAATCCTACCATTAAGACTATGAAAATGGCTTTATTTGAAAACATTAAACTATAAACAAAAGTATATAATTCCTTCTTTCTCTCTATGAGAAGTAGCTTCATGTTGTTGAATATGTGTAATTGTTTATAATTTTTAATGATTTCATTAGGTGATTTGTCAGCTGGTTAGATAGCATGAGTAAAACATTTACTTGCTACCTTGGAGGATTCAGATTGATTCTTTCTGAAAAATTGGAAATGTAGGACTCAATTTTTCAAGACGGATCTAACCCTGACCATTGAATCATCATGGCTAGCTTGTGATGAGATCTAAAAATAATAATAAATATATATGCAATATATATAATAATAAAAATAATTACTCTGAAACGAGATTGATGTCGGTGTATGACATTATCATTAGGATGACGTAGTTTCAGAAAATATCAAGTTAATGAGTAGTAATAAATTTTGATCATATACATAAAATTATTTTCTTTTTATTATTGTTATAACTGTTTTCTTTCCTGAAAAAATTTCATACTAAATTAATTATCCCATTAAAAGTTCCATTAGAATATATCTAAGTCACAGGGCTTCCAAGAGACCATTCAAAGTTTTGTTTTCCATATAGTTGAGTTGAGTTATCATATTCAAATCTTTGATCGTATTTTAAAATGAGTAGATCATCTAATGATACTGAAATACTTCTTACTTAAGTTATTAAATAAAAGTAAACAATAAGCCAAACGATTTATCTTATTTATTTGGCTTATTGTTTATTTTTATTTCATCCTAATGATGATGTCATACACTGTTAAGGTGGATTCCCACTTGAGCTACACCACCACAGCCTGATGAGTTGTAAACGCTGATATGCCCAGTATTCGTTCCCATTCAATGATTCAATTAAATGTTTGTGATAAACAACCGAAAACATCAGCCAATAGTCTGTAAGAATAGGAATACATCAACCACCAATCACTGCCATTGTATAATTAGTTTAATACTAAGCACTTCTCTAATTGGCTAGTCTCTGCAGCTAGTCGCTATATAGAAGTGCAGACGTTGGGAGCTAGCAACATCTACATTTCTAACAAGTGGCTGCATGGTCAAGTTCCGTTGCTATGGAAATGAGCTCCTTTCTGCATTTGCTGCAGACTACATCCCAAGTGGGAATCTGCCTTTAGGATGACGTGTGCAACATGATTTCTAGATGTTAAAGTGTGCGATTTCGAAGTTTTGATTTTGCTTACAATAAATTTTTTGATAAACTACAGTTATTTTTCAGTACAGATTTTAAATAATAATTATTTTTCATTTTTTTCAACATTATTTCGGGTACTTTTTAATCTACTTTAATTAAATCATCGACGAGTTAAATATAATGTAATATAAAAATATAATATAAATTTAATAAGCATCTATTGATTACTAGCAAATGGATTAAAACATTCTTAATTAATAATAATGAAAAATAAATATATTTTTTTTATGTGAATCTGAGGTAAGATTCTTGATTGATTATCGAGTTTTTGAGTCACATCCTATCAGACAGCATGGTGTTACCTATCTAATTACAGTATATAGATACAGGTTGGAGTTGGCCGACTCCAACCTGTATGTATATACCGTATCAATTGCTCAATCGCACTCAGTTGCTTCGGGATAAGATAAACTTTTAATTGGTATATTTTATTAAATGAATTATTGCAAAATTTCCTTCCTGGTCTTCAGAAGATGTTCAATAAGTTATGGTTTTGCTTATTACTTCAATTTCTCCAGCCAAAAAAAAAAAATTGATTTTTTTGATCCGTGTATAAGCCCCAATTCAGAAATTTTTTTTTGAGAAAAAAGCCTCGGATTATACATGAGTATATACGGTAATAATTAAAGACAACACTGATATATATGGTGATGATAGTTCCAAAAATATTGTTTGTTTTGGTTTTGCTATTGCTGAAAAATAGCGACAAGAAGTTAGTGAGCCAGGAGGACATTAAGGATGCATTATATTTTTCTGACAATCTCTCAAAGGGACTGGGAACAGGAAAGATCTGTGATATAAACAATAGCATTATAAAACAACACAACTTTCACCGCTCTCGTAGACATAATCTTAAATGTAACTTCTAATTTCTAGCACAATGGAGCAGACCAAAATAAAAATATACTGTTTATTATTTCAGAAACATTTTCGGCGTATTTTTCGCCCTCTTCAGCTCTATCTATTACATAAATATTCTGTTTTAGAACATGGAACTTAGAACTACAAGATCAAATTAAGTTTAAATTTAAACAAATGAAAACGGAATAACATTGGAAATATATACATTATATATAAACTAAAAAATTCAGAAAAATTAAAAAATGATGATTTTCTCTTAAATTAAGTACTTAAAATTATCAAATACAGCTTTGTAAGAAATACAGTTTTTAATTAATAGCCATATTTTATTTTTGTCTTATAGCATATTTCCACGCTTGAGAAAGATTTACTGAGTGTCGCTCATTTATTACTTTCCCGTTCTTACTTCCTTCAAAGATTTTTATCTCCTCGGCTACCATTAACTCTTTCACATTGTTTATTTTGTTAATCACTTTAGTTCTCTCCCATTCTATGTTAAGATCATGCTCATACGCTCTTCTAGCAAGAGCCGTTGTTAAATCACCTCTTCTTATATCTCTTCTATGCTCGTTTAGTCTTTCTTTTAAGTTCCTGGTCGTTGCCCCGATATAAACTTTCTGCCCTGTGTCATTATTTAATATAGGTACTTCATATACTCCTGTTTGTTCGTCATTATTGTATGTGTCTTTAACGTTCATGAGGAAAGTGGCAACTGTGCTTTCCCTTCTAAAGGCTGGTTTCTTTTTTGCTGTTTTAATTAACTTTCTCGTTACCTCTGATTTACTCATGGCTCCTGTTAAGACTTCATATTCTTTGTTCGCCCCCCTGGATTATCGGCGTTATTAGCTTGATCTAATTGCACCTGGTTTATAGTACTCATTTTCTTATGTTTATTTAGAATCTTTATAAGCTTTGTAAACGATTTTTCTAGTATAACCATGACTTAGTATTACGTAAAGAATAAGCACAACTTGCAGTAGAAATAAAAGGTTTATTTTTAACTTAAAATCCGCAAACGCTTTCGGTCAAACGACCCTCTTCAGGCGGAGTTCCAATGTATAACGGAATTCTAAGGAACGCCGGTTCTATAGTGTTCTATTAAAAATTCATAATACAGTCGAAATTAGAATGTTCGTTGTTGATACAAATTTAAAAAGAAATACATGCAAGAAATGTCATACATGAACAAATAAATACAAAGTTTAAATATATGGTGGGATACATAAAAAAAAATAAACATACTATGTCCAAATGTACGAATAAAATGAATTAAATAAATAAAATAAAATAAAACATATGAAGTAAGAACTAGGACTGTGTTGGCGACATCGTTTTTTCTTTAAACTTTTAACGTGTTGTTTGACTAAAATTGAAGAAAAAATGTCTATCAAGGCTAAGCGTAAAGTTCGTCGGCAGTCTTATGCGTTGTTCAGTGCAAACCTCCAAGCTTTTGACGGTTCCCAGGCTAATCTGTCATTTATCAGGCTTTCTCGATCCTTTCTACGGATTATTTCCAAGGACTCCATGATAGTTGGTTGTGTGTGTGGAGGGACCTTTTTAATAACTCTCGTTTTTTCCCATAGAATTTCGATGTCCTTGGTGTACGCTTCCTGCGCTAAAGAGGTGGATGTTTTACCTTGTCTAATGTCTCTTTTGTGTTCAACAATACGTTTATGTAGGGATCTAGAAGTTACCCCCTATAAGTTTTTCTTCAATTTTTAGTCAAACAACACGTTAAAAGTGTAAAGTAAAAACGATGTCGCCAACACAGTCCTAGTTCTCACTTCATATGTTTTATTTTATTTTATTTATTTAATTCATTTATTCGTACATTTGAACATAGTATGTTTAATGTTTTTTTATGTATCCCACCATATATTTAAACTTTGTATTTATTTGTTCATATATGACATTTCTTGCATGCATTCCTTTTAAATTTGTAATCAACAACGAACATTCTAATTTCGATTGTATTATGAATTTTTAATAGAACACTATAGAACCGGCGTTCCTTAGAATTCCGTTATACATTGGAACTCCGCCTGAAGAGGGTCGTTTGACCGAAAGCGTTTGCGGATTTTAAGTTAAAAATAAACCTTTTATTTCTACTGCAAGTTGTGCTTATTCTTTACGTAATACAAAGTATTTATGTTAAGCAGTTGTTTTTTCATAAAAAAGGTTAATTTGATTTATATTTAAAAAAGTTTATTTTGTCGAAATAAATATAATTAAATCGGAGATCATAATTGATAATGACAGCCGATATGGTAATGAGTTTAAATGTCATAATCTGGACTTATAAACTGATTTGTGTATAGGATCGATTCGTGACATTTAAATCTCTGACGTTGGCGAATCGTTAATGCGTGCGACGCGACGATTCGTAATCGAATCGTCGCGTCGCACGCATTAACGATTCGCCAACGTCAGAGATTTAAATGTCACGAATCGATCCTATACACAAATCAGTTTATAAGTCCAGATTATGACATTTAAACTCATTACCATATCGGCTGTCATTATCAATTATGATCTCCGATTTAATTATATTTATTTCGACAAAATAAACTTTTTTAAATATAAATCAAATTAACCTTTTTTAAAATTGTTGCGGAAGTAAAACAAGTATAAAGTAATTTTGTAAAACTTTATATAGAAAGGACAGGATTAAAAAGCTAAAGCATGTTACATCAAACGCATTTTGATCGATATAGTAAACTTCTTGCGTACGGTCTTTAGACTTTAACAATGGTTGTTTGATGACTGACTAGTCGGAAATGGAACATCGAAAGTCAAACAATCACGGTCCGAGTTTCTCGCTACCTCTTATCAATGAACGAATAACTTTTTTTTGTTTTTTTTTTAGTATCGAAAGAAACTTATCGTTCGTCCTAAATTAACAAAGGATTAAAAAAAATACAAGATTCTCTATATTGTTTTTTTTGTTGTTAGACATTCACGGGAACGTTTTACGAATAAATTCGTTCAAATTCGAACGATAACGTTCTTCGAAAATTCGTGTTTATCGAAATTATATTGTAACAAGGTAACAAAATGTCAATTCTGAAAACGTGGCGTTGCTATGGCGAAATCAAACACCGTTCAAAAATCAAAGTACGAAAATACAATACCAAAACAGACTCTGTCTGCCTATTTTTTATTTATTTTTTTAGTGTGTATTTTCCCTATTTTCTTCCAAAATGTAGGAAAAAATTTATGTAGGAATGTTCAAAAATAACACATAATAATGCTATTTATTCCAAACTAAACATTACTTTAATATAGCGGACTAGCGTTTTTATAAGCCTCCAATTTACGGACTATTTAATTAATCCAAAAAATTCCTAATATTAATTAATGCCATTCCCATTTACGAATTTTTCTGAGAGTCGTACGATTTCGTAAAATCGAGAGTTCACTTTATTTTGCGATGATGATCTGCCACGATGCGCGCACACTTTTTATAAGATCTATAGCGGGCCGCATGTGAAAAAAAAATGACTTTTTCTTCTTTCCGATACATGAGGTACTCAAGTATTGCGATCATATTGTCAACCGACATTCTATTTTCAACGAATTTGTCCCAAATAAGTTACATACTCAAAATAGTATAGGAAAATTGAGTGAGGAACACACCAGATTGTTTTTCTTTTAGCGGGAGTGCTTTAGCGTACAAAAATCTAAATTAAATTAATAAGTAAAATAATTAAACATTTTTGAGGTAAAGTTTTAAAAATGTCTTACACTTGTGTACGGCCGTAGTTTGTCCATCCTTGGTATAAGCCATTCAAATATAATATACTGTATTGCTTTCCTATATAAAACTTTTCGTATAATCAAATATGATAAAATTCGATTTAACTCGAAGTTAAAATCGATGACAACTAGAAATATTTGGTGTCAAAATATTTAAAAAAAAAATTATTATTATTTGATTCAATATCATTCTCATGCCCGATACAGATATCAAACGTGTTGAGAATACGAGTAGATATACGAAACAGAATCCATTTTTGAATTATTGCATTTATCACGACATTATCGCGTACAATTTTTAATTAAAAAAAAATAATAGATGATATTTCCGAATTAAGCGGAAGTCGATTATTTTGATGCCTTCTGTGGCTTAAAATCCGTTCGGAGACGAACAGTTTTTTGGTGATAACGACGTCTTATACATTACACTATTAACAAATGGGTAACGATCGAAAAATAACCAAAAAGTAGTTAAACATCGTTTACTACCGACATCGAGTAATAAATACACGTTATCTCTGTAACGACCAACATTTTCTTTAAAATCGTATATTGCAAATCAAGTTTATTCGATAATTAAAAAAAAAAATAAAAAAAAATCCAAACGTTCGAATAATTTTATCTGCAGATAAAATAACGAATTAAACAACTTCTTACAAAATAGAAATATAAAATAAAATTTATATTAAGTTATAACTTCTCAATTTATTTATCTGATGATCTTGTTTCCTTAAAACTATTTTGAGATACTTTCTAAGACAGACAGACACACACACACATACACAGCTCGAATTTGGAAGAAAATAAAACACGTGTAATTCATCTTAACAGATGGAGAAATTCCCCGAGTAGATACCCATAAATCTATAGGTTATCCCCAAAGAAATGCAATACTGTGTATATGCTTAGTTAGGTACATAAGAATTTAAACAAGGAGTAGGGAAGATTGATGACAACTTAATTCTGCTGTTTTATCCTTATACCTTGTATTATGGTCTTCTATTTTTCTTTATCTCATCACTGACAGATTAAGCTCTCACTAGCAACACATCTCATGATTGCTTTAACGGGATCACTCCGAGTTCGATCACGAACAGTAGCAAACATATTTCTAACGCCACTACTACTGTTTCATCAATCCCAACTATTACGTTCTTCGCTCTCGAATTTCCTGATAATTCGTCTTATATTCGGATAGGTGTATTAGGAATGCTTTCGAGATTTCTGCTATAGTGTAAGCCATGTTTATTTTTTAACAATGTATAGTTAAAATTCAGTCGCAATATTTTTCTAATTATTAAAATTCAAACTAATCAGAGCGACATGCATTAGTTTGAGACGATTTGTAAGGTCTAAACATTAAACGAGTGCTGCTAATGAAAGATGCCATTTTTAAGTTTTAATGATTATAAACAGAGCCTACATTGCAGACGGGCGCCGTCTCGGAAGTGTTATTTATAAGAACGAAACTTCATACTAAGTAAATTGCCGTTTGGGGGCGCCCATTTCAGCTTTGCAGACGGTCGACGTCCAGCTTAGCGCCGGCCCTGATTATAAAAACTGATTTAAAAGATGACACAAAATAATTTATAAACAGATCATTTAAATAAAATTAATATTTTTATATTTTTGTTTATATGCTTGCTGCTTCTATATTGAAGAGGGAACGAAGGAAACTTTCTAAATTCGTTTTCGTTTAAAACCATAAAAAGTGATTTTAAAATAACACTCGGAAAAATCATTATATTGCAGTTCCATCCATCCAGAAAGAGAAGTTTGTTGTTATTTAAACAGTTACGATTCTCGAGATAAAAATAATAATAATAAAAGATTTCTTAGACTAAAAGAATACAACAACATCTGAAATAATATAATAATCGTTTATTTCGATCGGTTTTTGAAGAACGTGAAACGTGTAAACATCACTCTACGATAAGGCAATCTTCCTGCAAATTTGATTATAAATCTACAAAGGAGAATAGGAGGACGACGAATGGAGGAAGTAATCATCCTACCGGAACTGACCAATCCGCAAACACCTTTCTTTTTCGTGTAATCTAGAGCAGAATATTCGAAATCACTCTTTTTTTTTTTGGCAAATTCACAACGTTGAATCTATAACTAGCTACTGCGAATTAAAGTTACAATTATACAAAACATTGCACTTTGTACATCACATTTTTTTATTTATTATTTTTTCTTCTTTTGGCTGCCTCGTCCCGGTCAACGATTTGATTGCCAGCAACGCACAATATGAATTTATTATTATTTTTTTTTTCTAACGCAATCTTGGTTGCAAGAATAACTCGTAATCCCAAAATCGATTTAACCCTCCGAAGGTTTGGCAGGATTGTCACCAAAACTGTCATTATAAAGGTGTTTCCTTCTTAAGCGGAAGAGAATTGGTTGATAAACAGTCTTCGTAACTCGGAGTTAAATTAGAATTTCTCACTTGTTGTGCAGAACCGTTGCTTCGGTGTTTGGATTGAATGCTGACGTGCTGACCACCTTTGTAGTTAGGATTTGTCACGATGCCGTTTCTTCTGAATCTCGATTCGGGTGGGGGTCTAGGTGCGTTGGGTTCGGGATGCGGTCTGCTGTTAGCTATGGCTACGTGACTTCGATTTGGTGTCTGCGACGTCGGTATTTTACCTATTACGACAGGAACGTGAGTCGAATATGGCGGACCTTGAGGACTAGTCAATCGTACGGGAGATAAACGTTGAATTTCCGAAACTGGAGATTGTGGAGGGCTGGGAACGGGACTGACCGGTTCGCTGAGTGGCGATAAGATTCTACTCACTCGATTCCTGGTTCTGGTACACTGTTGCAACTGCTGAGTAAATGTAACCGGAGTACCGGTAGCTCGTAATTCGGTTCCCTGATGCGAAGATTTTGTCGAAGTTGTTAGATTACTGGAAGATTTGGATGATGACTGATTAGAAACAAATGATCTTCTCTTATCGGTGGATTCTGGAGAACTCGGAGGTGAGCGAGCGAAACTTGGCTGATATAAAATGGCGCTACACGGTTTGGTTTCCGCCGTCGACGCTGCCGATGTTAAAGATGTAGCACTAGCGCTAGCGGGACATGGTCTCTGTCCCGCTGGGGACTTAATTTGTATCGTATATTCCTCTAACAACTTAATAACGTTATTATGTCCCCCTTTTAATGCCACTCTAAGAGGATTTCGTCCAAAATGATCGGCGTGGCCTGGATCTGCTCCGTATTCCAAGAGGACCTTAACTACCTCTTCGTGTCCTTCTTGCGCCGCTATGCAGAGTGCCGTAGCTCCCTGATTACACGTGTGATCGACATTTCCTTGCCTTTCCAGCAGGAGCCGGACAATACGAGAATGTCCTTGCCACGCTGCCGACTGAAGGGCCGTCCTTTGATCATTATCGACGGCATTTACATTGGCCCCGTGAGATAGTAGTAAATCTACCATTTCGTAATGTCCTTGCCATGCCGAAACGTGAAGAGGAGTTCTTCCTTCCCAGTCTCTAGCTTCCACGTTGGCTCCGGCAGTCAAAAGAAAGTCGGCCATTTCCAACCTATTTTCCAGCGCCAAAATGTACAAAGTTGATCTTCCGTCCGCATCTTTATAATTAAAATCCGCTCCTCGCGTCATTAACAAATGAAGCTACAAGGAAAAAAAAAAAAGAAAAACTCTCATTAGAAAATTGTTTATAATAATTACATTATATTCATTTCCACTATAAATTATAACAATTATGAAATTATACATTATCGCCGCTCGAAATATGGAAAGAGAGATGTTTAATTCATATATTTAAGTTTATATTATAGGAGGGCAGCCATTTTTTATAAAATAATTGGCTAGGTTCCGTTACTCGAGTTTAGGCGCATTTATAATTTTTATGGTTTAGGAATATATCGTTTGAGTGCACCGATGAGATGAGATACTTGAGAGGTGTAACTGGAGTGACAAGATATGATTGTGTGTCAAATGAAATACGCGAAAGAAATGTGGAGTGAAAAAGAATTGTGATAGATGCAGTAAGTAAATCAACTTTGAGATGGTTTAGTCATGTGAAGCGAATGAATGAAGAGTAATTAACAAAGTAAATATATTTTGGACGTTTGGAGGATAAATGTGGGAGAGGAAGACCCAGGAAAGAGTGGAGAGAACAAGTGGATGAATATCTGAGGAAATATGGCTTTCGGAGTGTTTATAAGAGGCGGACATGTATTAAAAAAAGAATGACTGTAGAAGAAACTGGTATAGTGTTGTATGGCGCCATCTGAGTGTTTTTTTTTTTACTTTCCTTCCTTCCTTGAGTACTGTCCATACAAGGATAAGGGCGTGTTGTTGTTGTTGGTCACATAATTATAAAATTAAGTGTTTTTATGTATTTAAAATATTTTTTATATGTTAAAAAAGCGCAAATTAAGAATTTTTATACAGTAAACAGAAAATAAAATATTTTAATTAGTTTTCAAGATTTGTGTACACTTAAATTCCATTCATCTTTTGACTTTTTTTTTTTTTTTCGGAGTTCACATCTAAACTTCATAATTATTTATAACAACAACATTATGCGGTCTAATTATTTAGAGAAGAATTTGTCTTCGGTCTTGCATTATTGTTATTATTTGCGAATTTTTCAACCGCTTTTAAAATTCGACGTCATGAGCGGAATTCATAATGTTCGAGCCGTCATATTGTGACGTGTAATTTAAGGGGGCAAGGTCCACTCTCACTCGACAATGGACTTTGCCCTTAAGGTCTTTCAACTTTCTTTTCTGGCCGTCTGCCCGATGTGCCAACGTCTTTGGAACTTTTCCAGTTATGTTAATACGGTGGATGGTTAGCAGACATTTTTACTCGTTCGTAAATTCATATTCAGTCAATAATAAAGACGAATTTAATACTAGAACGGTGTAAAGTTCAAAAGTGGGAGAAACAAACGCGTGTTGGACTTCTTTTGTTTGGGTGACGGTAACAGCTGCTACAATCAGTCTCAACGGAGCACTAATTGAGAGAGAACTCCTCTCCAAGTTGCTAAGAAATGAGAACTAGTGTCAATTACAAAAGAAAAACAAATTCTGGCACTACCAAATTTAACCTAGAAAATCTTGAAACTCGGAAATAAAATTACTACAGAAAAAAAAAAAGAAGAATTTTAAAAAGTGGATTATCGATTTGGCGAATTTAATACATTATTCCGTAAAAAATTACAATAATTTTTGATTGAAATTTAATTCTGATTGGGGGTGATTACGATATCCAAAAATTTTCTTCGTTTAATCTGAAAGACATCATAAAAAATCCTACCAAGAAAAAAAAAAAAATGTTCCGAAAGTAATCCTAACAATTGTTTTCTATACAGTTGCGAAATTTTTGAAATGCCTGATGTTTTGACGACAATATTTCTTGTTTACAATATAAAATTTCAAATTTATCAAACATTTTTCGTGACATTAATATGCTAATATCTTTTAATTAAATCAGTAAATTAATGTCACGAAACGTAATATTATTTTTTAATATAAATGAGTTTTATACTAATTTTTTCTTTATCGAATTTTTCAGAACAGGATCGAACTTTTAACAATGAATTAATCAACAAAAAAATGAACTTTAAATAAACGTAAAATAGATTTTTCGGTAGCGAACGGTACCAATTACCGTATTTTCTATTCAAATACAGAAATTTAATAACGCGACATTCATAATATCTAATCGTTATCCGAATCTTAATGGTTGAACGTTCTTTGCTCTTCGATTAAAATTTCCTAATTTTTTTTTTTTTTTTTTTTTTTTAAATTTCAGCAATATAGCGAATTAAATCCTTGATTTATTTTTTTTTTTTTTTTTTTTTAGATGTTTATTGAAAAATGAAAATAAAAACGTCCGTAGTTTCCATTAATTATTTCTGACGGAAAAAAAAAATAAAAATAAAATAATTCTTTGACGAGCTAAACACCATTAACAAAATAAGGTCGTTTTCTGTTTATTGCGGCGGTTATACATCGTGAATTTTTGGGCCACCAGCCAAAATTTAACGACTGTTCCTCTCCCCCCCGTTCAATAATAGAAAATGAATATTTTTCAATTACCGTATTCCTATTGGTATGTCTCCATCATTTACCGCTTTTGATTCGGTAGCTAGAAAACTTTTCCAGTTGTTGGCAGTCGGCCATTTAAATCCTCATAGATTCATCTTGATATTCTTATTGCTTCCAGATGGAAATTTATTCACTCTAATTTCATTATTATTACTGATAAAAAATATTTCACTTCAATAAAACTCGGGAAAACTTTATCGCGTATAAAAGTTGTTAAGTACTTTAAACTGATACATTCTGCGTATTCTACCCCTTCCCAAACAAAATTAAACATGGCAGTTCACTTTAAAACTGTTCAAGTAGTTATTCCTTCGTTATATGCGATATAAAGAAGGAAGATAAACACGCAAACAGAGAAATTATATAAATAGAAATAAAAGAGAGAGAGCACGAATGAGATACTTGAGCAAATGTCTGGGGTTTGTCTGATATCCATCTTAATGGCAATTAACAAAGGCGCGGCGATTCTTGACTGCTGAAAATTAATGATCAAAACTAATCCGGTTAATGGCGACAAGTAGAAACGATACAAATTTTGCACGATTCTCGAACTCGTTCCAAATTTAAATTTTGTTAAACGACATCGATAAAAGAGAGGCGAAGTAATAATAATCGATATTCCGAATTAAATTTGCGAGATTTGATTTTACGCGAAATCGATTTATGTTGCGTTATCAAACAGATTCTCTCATTCTCGGAAAATGCCTCCATTACTTTTATAACGTACGCCAGAGAGAGATTATTATTCGAAGTAACTGAAATATTAATAATCGATTCGATGCCTAAAATTGCCATTATCTATCAGTAAAAGTCAATTTATCTTAAAAAATTTTTTAAGAGTAAAAAATCAAATCTCAACGCGAAATCGATTTATGTTGCGTTATCAAACAGATTCTCTCATTCTCGGAAAATGCCTCCATTACTTTTATAACGTACGCCAGAGAGAGATTATTATTCGAAGTAACTGAAATATTAATAATCGATTCGATGCCTAAAATTGCCATTATCTATCAGTAAAAGTCAATTTATCTTAAAAAATTTTTTAAGAGATAAACTGATTCTACATGTTCGTAAACTGAATATATATAAACAATCTGAATGTAGTTTCTACAGGAAGAAATACACGGCATGTATTGATTATTTTTTAAGATAGATAAACAAACTGATTCTACAAGTTCGTAAACTGAATATATATATATATATAAACAATCTGAATGTAGTTTCTACAGGAAGAAATACACGGCATGTATTGATTTGACAGAAAATTAACGGGAAATTTGAAGAATTCAAAGTTTTATTGCACACCGGCTTTGAGTTATATAACTAGATTAAAATGATTTTATTGATTAGAACAATTAAATGCCTACTTTCTTTTGATAAGAGTTTGACATGCCATAATTATTGCCAGATCGGCGTAATGCTGCCATTTCGTTAATTTTTTTTTTTGTTTTTAAGATTTTAACAATGAAAATAATCTGAATAAGGAGAGTGGTAAATGTATATGTTTTATTAATTTTTAATTATTTTAATTAACTTCGATTCTCTGGCTATTGTGATGCAAAGAATGACGACGTGAAGATCGAATTTCTTTGATAAAATGGCCGAAAAAGTTTTCCTTTATAATTCAGTGAAGTTTTTAGCAATATAATTAATTTGCTGCTGTAAATATATATATATTATGAGCCTATTAGATATTACACGCTCATATGTACGAGAGGAAATCTCATAACTTTGAAATATCATTGGAAAAAACTCCTACGAATTCGTATATGGAATCATTATATCGCGGCCATTATTTGGTTACAGCGCCACCTGCGTATTTTATTTTTTTAGAGGGACTACAATTTTAATTTTTAAATTATTAATAACGACAAAAAAAATTTTGGCTGTCGCAGAATTCCAAGGGTTATACCTTTTTAATGATACCCTACTTATAAAAATCGATGATTCGACTGCAAAAAATATATCCAGTCATTCATCCACATTTCCCTATATTAACATATATGATTATCCATCGAAATCATAATTATAATTATTACAAATTCTATTATTTTTATTCTGATATTTTGATCGGCGCCGAATCGATAACATTTAAAGAGCACGATCTCCATTGAAGACAAAGAATTCAATTATAAACTCTCCGGCAAGATCGAGATCAATAAGTTGGCAGTCAATATGCAAAAATGTCCTCGTGACACAGACCTATATAATTTTTTTTTTCTTTCTTTCTTTCTGGCAAACTGTAAAGCATCAGTTACGTTGCTGTAAGACGATGAAGGGATTTCACCATGCTTCACTTTAATAATTCGTTTTAAAAAGGATTTTTGGATAAAGGCCAAATTTCGACGTTGGCCTTTATCCAAAATATGTCTCGTAATCGGAGAAAAATACGTTTTTTTTTTTTTGTACGATTTTGATAAAATTATTACTACACGGCTTTCGATACTACGATTTCACACTTTATTCGGCACTAATAAATGATGTAAATATAATAAAAATATTGAAAATTAGTTGAAAATTTCTTTTAATATTTTTCTTATCACACTTTAATTAAATGCAAAAAACATTTCTTGCAATGGTTAAAATTGTAAGAAAAGATCTGCTACAGTGAGAAAAGTGTGAACGATATTCATCGGAGACAAATTAGCCTACTTTTGCCTTTTTAAACAATTATTTTGTGCTAGAAGAGTTGATTATTCTTAATCCCAGATAAGAGGAAAGTGAATAATACATTTAAGTTTATATATAATTTGGCAGTTGGTAAGATGTTAATTGAATGTACGGTAGCATGATTAACAAATCTAAACGAACGTAATGGAAGTGTTTAATCATAGTTTAGAGAGCCGACATGCTGGATGTCTATTTAAATGAAATCTAATCGATGGAAATTAAATAAGAGTGGGAAAACCTCTTTTAATTTAAAATTTTATATAATGAAAACGAAAAAAAAAAAACTTGTTAAAAAACCAAAAACCGACTGGATAAAAAAATAATATAAAATTTTAAATTAAATGAAAACGAAAAAAAAAAAACTTGTTAAAAAACCAAAAACCGACTGGATAAAAAAATACAGGGTGTTTTTCCGACGTTATTTTCCCGTCAAAATTGACCATAACTAAATCCAGTTTGTAAACCTCAATTGAAGAATCTAGCAGTTTTTTTTTTCCATTCCGACATTCCATCCAGCCGGAAACGTTCATCACACTAGAAACAGTGAGAGAAAAGAGAAGAAAATGAAGGAAGAGAAGTATTTCCATCCGTTTCCAGTTCTGATTGAGAGAGATTCAATTTCGACTACGGAATGAGAAAGAGAGATTTGCCATTAAAAGACCTAACAGAAATGTTACCATCAATAAAACAAGCTAAAGGTAAAAACATGGCAAACAATCATTACAACCAACAACCGATTCGCGTGCATCGACGATGCAATTACGATTAGAAGTCGTTGGCTGCGCCCAATATAAGACTAAACAATTGATTGCTATTGGACAGAAACTCTGGCACGTGCAATGCGACATCATAAAAGACCGGAGCAGCCGTTACAGATAATGCTGAAACCAATTTACGATCGCTTACTTTGGACGTCTCCTGACAGAAAGCAACTTGACGTACTGCAATTATACAACTCAGTTTCGCTCCAATTATTGGTCGGGTCGTCTTAAAAAGAAAAAAAATCAATTGACGTTTCTTACCGCACTCAAACTTTAACTTTTTTTTTATTTTTTGGATGATAACTGACCAAACGACTCCAATTTTATAATTGAATTAAACTCTCGTAGCGCCATCTCTCGAGAAAAATAAATATTTCGACAATAAAAATTTCTTAAAATTAAAAAAAAAAATGTTTTATAATTTAAAAAAAATTAAAAAAAGAAAACGATATTATTATTATTGAAAATGTTAAGGATTAACATAAATTACTATAGACTAAAATAAAATTCGATATTCGTATATAAATTATGGATATTTACGCAATTTCTTTTCGCAGAATTCAAACTTTTTTTTATTCGTAAGTATGGCTAATCTTTGGCTAAAACAAAGAAAAGTAAAATAGTTTCTCGAGTTCTTCCAAGTATGAAATCGCATAATTTAGGTCAAACGCTAAATTAACAAGTAGTCTGTCGACACTAATCACCCTTCGTCTAATTAGGACAATGGCTAAAGGTCGTGTGATGAGAATGAAACCTTGTTCTAATTAAAAGTAGTTGTAATTACGATGTTGACAGTTTTGCGGCTGTCACCTAATTCCAGGTAATTTAAGAATGTGCCAACGATTTGAACCGTCTTAAACTTTTTCATCTACCGACTTACATTATCAAATTAATACCTAAAAGCTAGATGAATTACTTACGGTGTCTTTATGTCCTTCTAGAGCAGCTACTCTCAGAGCAGTTTTACCGTCGTGAGATCGATGGTCGATCATCATTCTATTGACATCTAACAATTTAGAAACCAGAGACGTGTGTCCTTCCTGAGCGGCTAGAATTAGAGCAATTCTTCCATCATTATCCACTTCGGTCACACGTGCTCCCGCTTCTATCAGTAACTCGCAAACGTCGGCATGCCCTTCGAAAGCTGCATAATGCAAAGGAGTCCATCCTTCGTTATCTCTGTGCATCTCGTCCAGTCCTCTATCTAGTAACTGTCGAACAACTTCCGTATCTCCGTGAGCGGCAGCGATAGATAGCACCGTTCTTCCTTCCGCATCTATGGTATCCACGGCTGCTCCCCAGAACAGAAGAAGATTTACTACTTCCGGATGGCCCATAGAGGCTGCAGCGAAGAGAGGAGTTCTTCTGCTGTTATCCGTGTGATCTACATCGGCATCCCCTTCTAATAATAACTCACAAACGTCGCTGTGTCCTTCGAAAGCGGCTACCAAGAGGGGTGTCATCCCATCGTGATCTCGGTGATCTACTTCAGCTCCTCGATCCAATAACAAACTAACTACACCTGCATGACCTTCGGAAGCTGGAACGCAAAGTGATGCTACGGATAATGCCGTACGACCATCGGAATCTTCGTGGTTTACTTCGGCTCCGTGAACCAATAGATGTTCAACAATCTCTGTATGGCCCATATATGCTGCTGCTATTAGTGCCGTTCTGCCTTCGTTGTCAGTTTTATTGACGCAAGCTCCGTGTTCTAATAACTTAATGACCACTTCTTCGTGACCTCCCCAGGCAGCCGCTCTTAATGCTGTCCTTTGGTCGGCATCGGCTAGATCCACTTGAGCACCATGTTCTAAAAGTTTGATCACCACCTATAAAGAGATGAAAATTTTCAGAGGATAATTTTAAATGCAATCATTTTAAAATTTAGAACTTCGAAATCGATAGATCTCTTCAATTTTTAAATCCTATAGTTCAAATAAATTCTTATTCAATAAAAATTCACGAGTTTAAAAGAGAGGATCTTCCAGACTGAGGAGGATAAAGTAAAAAAAGAAAGTATTAAATTCGGCACCAAATACAGTCATACCTCACCTTACGGCATTAATTAGTTCGTTAATTAAACTCTTTAAAAAATGACCTAGAACCCCCTATGAATAACCTGTAGCGTCGGTAATAACATTTTTTTAGTTTCTAAATAATTCTATATATTATTTTGCATATTTTATTCATTTTTATATGGTCAACATATTCTTGTACGCAGCGTAGAAAGTTGAACAAGAGTGAACTTCGGCGTAAAGACACAGCGTCAAACAATATACAGAAAGTGACATCATCAGTGTCGATTACACCGATGCATTTACATCGCGTTTTACGTCTATGAGATCCAACCTTTAATAAACTTTTATATTTTCCTAGTAACAAAAAAAAACAGACGTAAGTCGAGGTATCACTGTAAATAGTACCAAACAAACCAGAAGAAAAATTTTAACGGCAGTTTAGACCATAAGAGTTAAAAAAATCTCGGAGCTAATAGCGATATTTCATAATTCATTATGGAACGAATTTATTAAGCACCGATTAATATATTATAACGTAAAGATGAAATGCGAGTATGTATGTCTTTTAAAATTTTCAGCTGTGACCAAATTACCGATATCGTGTTTCGTGTGAAACAAAATTTACAGTCAAGTTACAAAGCGAGCGACAGAACAGAGTCTCATCACATCTGGGACTAGAGTAACCGCATGGCAGATGCTCAAGCCAACGGTCGATAGGACAAGACGTCCAAAGGAAACGATGCCAGAATTACACAACTTGGCTAGTCACAGGCAGAAGAATGGTGGGGAAACAATTCCTTACGTTTAATTAGAAGAAAGCTAAAAGGAATAAATCTCTTCTGTCGGTTGCCTGATAAATCTCCGCATTTAGCAGACTTTAATGACGATGCAGATTTTTAATAAAAATGACAACACTGACTAATGAAATTTGCCATTTTATTATTCCGATCGGTATATATAATAGTTTCTTTAACTTTTTATTTATTATTAGAGACGAGATATACCATAACACGCATTAAAGAATAGAGAGAAAGAGAGATTACTGAATCACCCAACGTGAAAATCTTAACGCATCTCTTTTTATCTTCCTAAATCCTTCAAATTAATAAACTGCATAATTATTAATTAACGTCTTAGAATAGTAAATAAACACGATGATTTTAAGAAAAATGGAAGAAGTAAAATTCTCGGTTCACCTTGTCCCAGTTTCGGCCATGTAATGCTAATTACGACACTGCCTCAGATAAAAATATAGACCAATCGGGTTTGATTGCAACCATCGCTCTTGTAAGAACGGTGATTGATCAAAAATCCGTAATTTTGCAAGAACGGAAATGTCAAAAAGTGACGTATCTATTATTTCCCGTAGATCTGGAATTTCCGGGAAACTTATTAACCTCAAAAATTGTAGCAATACGAGAGGAGAAAAAAAAAATTTTTTATTTTTTTTTAAGTCGTGTAAAGGTTTATTTACTTACAGATAATTTTTCTTTAAAGGAAGAAAATATTACGAAATTGAATTCCGTAATATCGATCGATGCGTTTTCTCGAGTTTATTTCGTACGGTTATAAATTGTAAAAATGTTGACAAAATGCACGAAAAGGTTAAAGAAAATGTCAAATTTGTAATTTATTTAACACTGGAATCGCGAATAAGAAGTTATGCTGATTGATTAACTACGCATTGCTTTATCCTTTATGGATCATTATAAAAAAAAATTAAATCATGGTGCATAAACGTGTAAAGAAATTTTTCATAACCTGAATTATTTTCGTTTGTATGCCATAAGAGAGAGAGAAAAGGTCAGCAAATAACAAATGTCTGCCATATTTTAAAGGTATCAGAACAGATAGTTGGACAAGAGAGTTTTACTTTAAAATAATGGACAAAAAATCCAGGGATCACCTTATCGGACGATCGCATTTATTTTTCTGTCACCAGAAACAAGTTACTCTAAAGAAAAAAAAAAAATCCGTACAAACAGCAAAATTAAGAAATTCCGTCGGATGAAGACGGTGGAATTTTAGAATTACCACAAGCAATAAAATAAGATTATGGTCTTTTTAGAAACTAAGAAATAACGGTGTTAATGTAGCGAAGTTCACTTCATTTCTCTTAGAGATTGTAGATTGACTTTAGCAATCATTCTAACAGGCAAACATTAGATCTACTCGAATGTTATTTGCCTTTCTTATGGCCATTCGGAAAGATATGTGATTATTAGTTCGGTTCAACAATCAAATTGAAAGCTAGGTAAATCCTTTAGAAGCCTGATCAAATATTAGAAAAGTTTTGAATTACTACCTCGTAATTTCTCGATTTTCCTTATTTAACCTTATCGATTCGGTCTTAAATCATACAGCACATATTTTTTTTCCATTTGCATTTTTGAGACATAATTATAAGATTATGGGTAATTTATATATATATATATATATATATATATATTAAAGAAGGTAAATGTGTGTTTATGAAAAATTTTATTACTAATCAACCTCAAAAATTGTAGCAATACGAGAGGAGAAAAAAAAATTTTTTTTTTTTTAAGTCGTGTAAAGGTTTATTTACTTACAGATAATTTTTCTTTAAAGGAAGATAAAAGCATATAAAAATTATCATATTCATATAAATATAAAAAAGGTCAAAACAGTACAGTTGCAAATTCTCTCACATACACAGATCCTATATGTAATAAAATAAGCTCATATAGTTATATGATATAGTTATTGAACCCTATATCGACATGTGGGAACTTTCTCCCCTCTTCTGTATACCCTGCTAGGGTATAAATACGAATCTATATTTAGTATAAATGTTATTTTATTATATATATGTATAGTTGTAAGTTTAAATTTCATTTGTGTACTTTTTGTATAATCGTTTAATGTTCTGGAACTGCGATGTTTATATTAACTATTCTATTTTTTCCTCATTTGTGTACTTTTTGTATAATCGTTTAATGTTCTGGAACTGCAATGTTTATATTAACTATTCTATTTTTTAAATTGTTTGTTCTATAAACTGTTCCATTTTAGAATATAAAATTGTGTGTAACGGTACTGAAGAGGGACTGATATGCAGTCCGAAAACGTTATACTGCAATAAATTTATGTAGAACTTGCTAAGTGAGCTTATTTTATTACATATATATGATAAAGAGCAAGTTGATTTTCTATGTGATACACAGATCCTTTATATAACTATTAATATCTTTTTCACTCTCTCTAAACTCTAGTTTATATTTAAAAATTTAAAACAAAATGTTGCAATAGTATTGAATAGCTTGTTATTTGAGGTTTTTAAATCAAATCTGCATGAAGAATATAATCTATATAATCAGTTAAAGCTTATAACCAATAGATCTTATTAGCAATGGTATAAAAGTTAGTGTATTGAAGAATAGAAATCAATGAGCTGGATCCAGATCACCAAGAAAAAAAAAAAAAATAGAGAAAGGGACTTGACACTACTAAAGAGGAATAAAATTTTTACAAATACAGGCCAAAAATATCATAAATTGAGAACTACCTATAATGATCTGCATAATTAGAAATCATCTGTATATCCATGTTGTATATTTTTTTTATTAGTGAAAATGATTATTTATATATATATAATTGATAATATTCAAAAATATATGAGCTTTTAATAGAATTATAACAACCCAAAACTAGTTTCATCTAATGTTTCTCATACATTATCTTTGCAGATTGCTTAAGATAAACTTGTAGATTCCCATATTGATTTTATTGATTTTAAGAAAATATATTTACATGCATACACACGTTTTTTTCCATATTGCAATTTATTATCTTTGGCAACGTCATCTTTTACGATGTAATATTCAACTTAAAATTACATACATATAGTCTATACAGTATATTGCCCTTGTACAGAGCACAAAACAAAACTGTTAAGAACAACCCTGTACACAGAAAAGAAAAATGGAAAAAATAGAAATAAAACTTGAAGGCCAACAATAAATGATTTAAAACCAGTGAATAAATTGTAGGTAACTATAGAACTGTAGATTTGCTATTATACATTCACTGAAATTAAAATTTGACAGAACTATATTGAAATTTCATATCTGAATTATTTTTTTTTAGTTTTTTTATTCATCAATTTTACAGGTTTATACTAGTAAATGAAATTTTGTGATAAAAAAATTATTTTATTGCTTCCCTGTACTGAAATTATTGATCAGGTACCTTAAATATCACAATGCAACACAATGACAGTGGTGAGATGATGTCACTGGAATCATCATCATATACATTTTGGTTGCATGTTTTATATCACCATTTTCATCAGACTTTTTAAAGAATTAATCCTTTTGTCTGCATGTCATTATCAATCTAATATTTTTTTATTATTATGTGGTGTTACTAATATAAATTTGTATCAAATTATAATTGCGCTTCTTATTTTTTCAAATTTATATCATTATCTTTAATAAAAACCTTACTTTATAATACATCATTTTTTATGAAAAGATGATATTCTACATTCATTATTTAAAATACAGATGAAATTTATTTATTTTTTTTATCACAAAATTTAAATGATTTTTAGTAAGAGATGAGCTAAGCTTCAAGTAAGTGAACACAGAGTATAACTTATAATATTTTGTGTGATTTGCTATTCAATTATTTAACTAATTAAGCTAGAGTTTGGTTAATTCAAGCAAGAGGTGATGGGAAAAAAACAAGAATGTAAGATAGAGAAATATTGAAAAAACTATTCTTATTATAATTATATATTACTTACATCATCACTAACATCCATATTTCTTTCATAGCAAATACTATCTAAAGATTCACGGGAACCTCTACGACTACTTTCTTTTGATGTGGGATGTCTCTTTTCCCTTTGAATAGCAGTTAATTCTGTTCCTAAATATTGATTTGCTTTAACTTGCCTAACACCTTCAAGAGCCTAAAATTAAAAAAGAATTTATTATTATACTTTATCAAATTTATAAAATAACAAAAACAACATACTTTTGCAAAAATAAATAGTTAAACATAGCAAATGTATAGAAATACTGATTAATATTTTGATGTTGGATATAAGAAATATAAGACGTTTTTACTTTTTTTACTTTATATTACTTTATTTTACAAACCAAGTTATCAAAATGATACTTTGATTTAGTTTTTATGAAATAAAAAAAATTGAAAATTTTCTGAAGGAATCATTTCCCACAAACAACAACAACACTGTACTCAAAAAAGATATTTTTATTAATATTTTTACTGACGATATATATTAATTCAGAATATTTTTGACAAAAACTTTTATTGGTTCCAAATCAGAAAAATGGAATAAAATTTATCAAAATATTTCCTATATATACAGGATGTTTCATTAATGGTTGGGACAAAATCAAACCATGAATTTCTTATATAAAAATACTGCATTTAAGAGAAACATGCAGATTTTAATAGTGCTTTTTTCAAAAATTGTAATGGAAATGTGTTTAATAAGATAAAATTAAAAGAAATTAACATTGTAGCCTAAGATGAAAAAATGGAAGAAAATGTTTAACTACAATGCCCGTTTTGTTTCTAAATTTACTTTATTAATTAAATATGTTTCCTTTATAATGTTTGAAAAAGCACAACTATGAAAATGTGCATATTTCTCTTAAATACAGCATTTTTGGGCTTAAGAATTTTTTTCATTATATTAATGTAAGAATTTCATGGGTGATATAAATTTAATATAAAAATAAGCAATACAAAAATAATTTTATGCATATTAATTGTATATCTGAATTCAAATATGGAACACAACCTATATTCTACAATTCCTTTATTTTTAAATTATGTTTGAATTGGGACTGATGCTAGCTTGATCAAGCTGTGTCTTCCCAAATATTAAAAATTTTTATAAATTAAATAAATGATAAAGTTCTTACCAAAACAGTGCTTGTTTTCTGGATTATAAATTTGTGATAGACGAGTTTTCTATCACCTACCATATAGTATTATGAATGAAAAAAAAATTAATTCTATAAATGAATTTCAAAATTCTTTTTATGAAAAAAGGTCCAAAATTAAAAAATTAAGTTTTTTAGCAAAATGCAAACTGGTCAGTATTTTGATTTATTTCAGTTAAAACATTTGTACAGTTCTGTATTTAAATAAAAGAAAATTACTTTTGTACTTATTAAATTCGTATTAAAATAAACAAAATATTTTAATTTTCAAATATACAAAATATATACTATAGGGTTAATGAGCTATTTTAAAAACACTATCTTGGCAGTCTTTAGCTAGAAGTATTGAAATGAAACTTCATAAAAATAATAAAATTCAGTTTTATTAAATTTATCATATCTCAATAGACTTTTATTCATTGTTATTTATTAATAAAAACAGATGATTTATAAAATATTTTTATGAAATTTTAAGAGAAATATTTTGTGTTAAAATAAAAAATGTGATAAAATATAAAAATATGATCATAATTAAATAATTGAAGATAAAACAACAAGAATATATCGTGTCTATCTAATAACAATGTTATTACATATTTTTAAAGAATGATTATATAAAGCAAGGATTCCCAACCTTTTTTGCTTGTGGACCCCTATATAAGCATATGTAATATTCCTAAATGAAATATTTATTTGTAGGTTAGTAATAGCTAATAATTAAACAATTCGATATAAAAAATGTAAATAACAAATTTTGAAAATTTTAATTGATAAAACTACAAAAATACAAATATCTTCTAACTGTGAATTTCTGGACTTTTCTATGACATTATTTTATTATTATTTTTATTTAACAAATTATTTTATTAATAATAATTTATCATGAATCCCTTAGCTCATATTATGGACCCCCAAAATACAATTTTTTTCATGTGGACCTCATCAAAGCTTCTTTGGATCCCGATTGGAAAACACTGATATAAAGTATAATATATATAATTATGAAAAGATTAAAACTTTGTTTTCAAGTTCTTGCATACATGTGAAATTCATGGATTCATAATTGCATAAATCATAGAAAGAGATATATATTTTAGAATTGCATTAATTGAATATCTCAGAACTTGAAATAGCACAGAAAAGATTACACAGTATTTACTTGTGTAATCTTTTCCCTTGCATAGTTTATTTTTATGATTTAAAAAATAATGGAGTAAATTTTGCTCATTCCAGTTTTACTGAAAAACAGTCTCCAAGAAATAGAGATCTTAAAACAATAATTTTGCCATTTTGAGTTTTTGCAAAAGCATTGCTTATAAATATTATTTTTCATTGCTTTTAATGCTTTATATTTGCATTTATTCCTAATGAAATCAGATGATATCAATTGGATATATAAACAGCTAGACTAATGCCAAACATATACCTCTTGTCATATTTTAATAAATATGTTACCTATATTTTCTTTTGGAAAAAGCATTAGTCTTTATATTTTTATTGTTTCATATTAGTATTGTGCTAGGTGCTCTGCAATACCGAATACCTGGCATACCCACTATCTTTTCAGTACTCAGCAATTATTCAGAATTGGCATTAGGAACTGAAATCCAATGCCAGATACTAGATCCCTATGGAGTAAAAAGGATATCAGTAAAAGCATATCAAATAGAATTAAAAATTATTTTATTTAGTATAAATTATGTAAATGCTTCATTAATATTGATATTTCAAAGTTTTTGCATTTTTTCCAATTCACAATAAAACTGAATTATACAATTTTCACAATGCTTTTGTTTTTTTCAAATGACAATTCAATATATCTGCAAACTAAACTCATTTTCTAAGAGTACAGCTAAAGACGAAAATAAAAAGATTAGTCAGCATTGCTAGTTCTTGCGAAATTTTTGAAATGGTATCTTCCATTAAAACAAGAAAACAAAGCATATATCTTCCATAATTTTTCCTAATTTTATTAATACTATCAGCTACAGGCAATATTGATAAAATAAAGAAAAAGTTTATAACAGAAGATTAATTTATGTTCTGCAGATAAAATCAGTAAGTTCTAATAATAACTACAAAGAGTTAAAAATATTAACCTTCTCACACATTTTTATAAAAATGAAATTTTTAAAGGAAAAGGTTACACAGAAATGCAATCTCATTTTATGATAAAAAAAAATATATATAATATATTCCTACCATAATGGAATCTTAATATAAAATTTTCTTTTAGTTAACTTTAAGACATTTTAAAATAAGAGAGTTAAAAATATTAACCTTCTCTCACATTTTTATAAAAATGAAATTTTTAAAGGAAAAGGTTATACAGAAATGCAATCTCATTTTATGATAAAAAAAAAAAAAATACAATATATTCCTAACCATAATGGAATCTTAATATAAAATTTTCTTTTAGTTAACTTTAAGACATTTTAAAATATTTACTTCTTTTCTTGCTCTTAAAGCACAATCTTCTAGTGTTTCAGCTGCTTCATATTTTCCTTGTCTCCTATATAATGCACCAAGATTTTTCAAAGTGGTTGCTACTGTAGGACTGAACAAAAAAAAATTTTCATATTGATATATTTTCTTAAAATGATTATATACAACTAAAGTACTGCAAATTACCTATCTACTTTTGCAGCTTTATGCCATCCTCCATATTCTCCATAAGGTGCATTTTCTTTGTGCTTATTTTTATTTTCTTCTCTTTCTTCAGCTACTTGCCATATTGGTTTATTTTCACCTGAAATTTATAAAATATGAATTAAAAATTAAACAAAGCTGAGTAATATGAAATATATAAATAAATAAATAAATAAATAAATATATATATATTATACTTTTCGAATCGGTTCGGCTCCGACGCATAGTCGGATCAATCGGGTTGGTTGCTATAGAAACACAACTACCAGTCGGGGATGACTCTCAAGTCAGATGCAGTGTGAATCCACCCTTAGTTGTCACAAAAGTTTTCCTAGTACCTTGGATCATATCCATTGTCAAAGCTGCAATTGTGTGAGATACATAGCAAGGACCATGAACAAGATGCATCATGCAGGATGAGGAGGGTATGCAGTTATGATGATAGTTTATTTAATTTATTAATTGAATTAAGTTGAGATACCTGGTATGCATTCATAGCTTGAGATGCCATTATGCTGGGCTGCATTTGCGCTGCTGCATCCTCCTAGAAAAGGAAATGATAATATTAACCTTTGAATACATTGTCAAAATGTGTATTTGGTGAAATGGGGGAAAGAAGACATTGCATTGAATCCAAGATGATTCAGGTAAGAAACACTACAATGAAACTTAGATCTATTATTCCTGGTTGATTCACTTTCCAGGAAATAATATTCAATTTTTAAGGTCTCTGAACAAATCCTATTTAAACTATGAAAATTAAATCTGCATCAGTTGTCCCTTGATTTATTGTTTCCTTGTATCTCTTGATTGGAAATTTTAGTCTTGAAGAATGTTAATCCTGGATTAATCATTTTTAAGACAACACATCACCCACACATTAGTAAAAATTACTTTATCTGTTACGGTTAAGTGACAACTGATGTTACTTTTATATTGCATCATCATCATCAGTCTCCACCCATGCTTGCTGACATCAGTCTGCAATTGTTGCTACTCTATAACAATTTACATACTTACCTGATCTAGTTTGTGACATAGCTAACTGTGAGAGGTAAAGTAAACTTTCCCAAACTTTGTACAATTAGCTGTGCAACCAGACAATGAGTTAGAGAAGCTGGATAGTGAGAATCTGATCCAGTTTGAAAAAATAGTCTGTGTGCATATTGCCAGTGGGACACCAGCTTTATGAGTAGCCTGTGCAAACATTAAGTTTGTTAATTTATTTCAGAATTTATAAAATATAAAACTTTAGGCTTTTGACACAGTCGTGCAGTGCACGTCTTGCACCTATGGATGGCACTGCCAGCATGTTACCAGATCTAGTGATGTTTAATGCTTTTTGGTTATGAAATAATATAAAATTTTAATCTGTATTTCAGCAATTGTAAACTCCCTTTAATGAGAAAAAAATAAAAAATTACTATTATTTATATAGAAATTTTGCTATTTTAGATCTGGTACTGAATGATTTCCCTGTAAACTGGATTTTGCAATACTGCCTGTAAATGTGAATCACATCACTTTTTTGTGTAGTTGAGTACAAACTACTTAATTCAACATCTTCAGTCCATTGCAGTGCTTTGCATTGTTGTTAGCATTATCTTTTAATCTGTTTTCATTTTTTTATATAGGCCTCCATATCTATTGTTTTCCCATATTCATAGTTTTTCAGGAGTCCAATGAAAATGATAAATTGAGATTTCACTGATACAAGTAAATAATGTTTAGAAAGTGAGAAAGAGACTAGAAAAGGAGAAAGAATGCAAGAATTGCAGTAGAAAAGACATAGAGAGATAGAAAAAAAAGGAAAAGGAAATTTCAATTTACTGTCTGAAACCTCCAAAAAGTTAATAGGTACCCCTTTTCTACTCAGAAGTTAACACATTTCCTTAGATACAACATGGCAAAAAGTGAACAGAGATTATCTGATGATGATAGCTTGGATGATTGCTTGATAAAGCAGTTTGCTTGCCACCTGGAGGTATAGTACTTGGAATCAATCCTGGATCCTCCAAGTTTGATTCCAAGTCCCATACCTTCAGATTTTCTTAGGAAGATTCAGACCTGGATCATTGAACTCTAGTCTTCACTTGGTAACCAACTGCATTAGTTATAGATGGATGAGTGCCTTAATAGCCCTTTGGATTAATATATTGTTGAAAGTAGCTCAAAATGAGAAGATTTTATGTGGTGGGTGCTCAGTCTCACCAATTAGTAATTCCAGTTATGATGGAAACCTGCATAAAATGAGAGAGAGAGAGAATAATGAAAGCATTATACACAGAGATAAAACTGTTTTTTTTTTTAAATCAGCATTGCAAGAATTTTTCCTGAAATATTTCATTAGCCATACCATTTTCCAATGCTCCCAATTATGTATATTGAATTTAAGTGTTGTTAGACTTATATGGCTTTCAGTTTATGCTGAAATTTTTTGGATGAATTAATTGCATAAGTTGGACCCAATGTACTTAATTTATTTTTACTTACATAAATTGTTGATTAGATGATCTGTTGTTATAAAGAATAAACTCTGTTAATTTGGTATTATTGTGTTGTATTTCTTTTCAAATTTGTTGAATATTCTGAGTTTTGGTGGTTAGGGAATTTGATTTCAAAATATAGTATCAATCATGTGAAATTGATTTCCAAATATAGTATCAATCATGTGAAAAACCATATTGAGTTATGATGGTTTTGAATTACCATTAACCCATCATAAATTTGAGACCTATATATAAGAAATTATTATTATTTAAATGAATATTGGCCTCAGTGGTCTAGCAGTATGACGTTGGGATGTTAGCCCAAAGATCCCCTGTTCGATCCCGGGCCGAAGCGAATTTTTTCTTCAGATAAATTAATTAAAAATTCTAATTTAATTATTAATTAATAGATGGCGCCACTCATTCAATACAATAATAATAATTTTAATTATGAGATGGTGCTAAAATTAGTTTAAATTCTTTCTGCCACTCGTTGAATACAATAATAATAATTTTAATTATGAGATGGTGCTAAAATTAGTTTAAATTCTTTCACATCATTAAAATTACCGGTAAAGTTTCAAGGGATATAATTTGGCTAGTAAAATTAGATTTGTTATTTTAATACATAGTATTTTAAATCTGAATTTTTATAGGAACAAACTTTATCTTGTGTTAGGTTTTAGGTAAGAATCATCCTGATGTTGCTAAACAACTTAACAATTTGGCACTGCTTTGTCAAAATCAAGGTAAATATGAAGAAGTTGAACGCTATTATCAAAGAGCTTTAGAAATATATGAAAAGACACTTGGTCCTGATGATCCCAATGTTGCAAAGACAAAAAATAATCTGGTAAGTAATTTTTACAGCTTACATTTTGAAAAAGTCATGAATTAAATGTTGTATTTAACTGATGCTGTTCAAGAGATGACCATTTATACAAATAATGCCATGATAGATATAAAAATATTAACTTGAAATTGTTATGAGTAATTAGTTAATAGCCAAAATTAAAAATATAATTGAAAAGTGTGATCCCAAAACATGTTCAGTCCATTTTGGTTATTTTTTTTGTTTGATGCAAATACATACTCCTATCAAAGTTATCTATCTTATTAAAGGCCGGTTTGTTCCCAAAACCATGCCAATCGATGTGTATGGGACACTTGAATCCTGCTTTGCTTTTGAAATCTTGCTGAATCCAGAGAACAGTAACGATGAAAACTTGCTCAGTCCTTTGTGCATGAGCAGAGCGTTTTCCTAATCCTGTTAGCAGGGCGATAAAAACCAAACTACTATTACTGTTGTCAATAAATTTGTTGTGGGAATTTTTGTTGTGTTTATTAAAGAAAAAATTGTTATATTTGTTGTTAATTTTCATGTTAGCTCTTGAAATGAAATCATAACATTAAAAATTTGTTTCTTTGGACTTTATCTATTGTTAAAAGGAAAGTTATTTTTTTGAATTTTAGTAGTTCCTAATTTGGAATGATTAAATATGTATTCTGAACTTTCATCTAGAACTTCCCCATGAAATAATAAAAGTAAATGTTTGAACTTCCCCATGAGTATAATATACTCTTGGGGGGAAGTTCAAACATTTACTTTTCATTACAGTCGATTCTCGTTATTCGCGGTAGTTATGTTCTGTAAATTCTTCGCGAATACTGAAATTTTTCATTGGCACAATTGCCAATGAAAAATTTAGAGTTAATTCGCCACTCAGCGATAATCTGCAAATAAGCATGAAAGTGCTGCAAAAATTGAATTTGTTGAAAATTTATTTGTTACAAATAAATTTTCGGGAACTGTCAAAAACGCGAATAGAGAATCTGCGAATGCCAAGAATCGACTGTATTTTAATACTTAAATTAAAATAAATTTAGTTTTTCCTCTAATAAAGAATGAAAGTAATTGAAAACACATTCAGTCCTTGAACTTAACGAGTTTCCATTAACACCATTATATTTAGTCCTTGTGTATTAAAAAACTAATGATTATTGATTTCAAGATTTTATTGATAAGTGCATATATATAAATTAGAAACAGATATCTGGTAGTAGATAATCATTCACATATGAAATACTTTCTCCTTGTGTATTTAAAAACTAATGATTACTGATTTCAAGATTTTATTGATAAGTACATATATATGAATTAGAAACAGATATCTGGTAGTAGATAATCATTCACAATAGAAATACTTTCCAATTTCTTACTTTGCTTCTCCTGAAAATTAACAAAAACGGACTGAACGTGTTTTGTGATCACACTCTTCAATTGTTTGTTAATTATTTTACTGCATTTACAGTTAATTCAGGAATGCATGAATTATCCAGATGTTTGATTCAAATCATTCCAAGTCCATTTGATCCAAATGAATGGAGTTTTTCATTTTGTAACAGAAAATTTATGAATTTACATAAAAGCTGATAAAATTTAAGATAATGCAGCTTTAGCAGTAGTAGTAGTATTTATTTCTTTGAGATATGTTTTCCTTATATCAGTTTTAATGGGTTAAATCTTGTTTGTTAAAATGTAACTGTAGGTAGGCCTTGACTTATGAGCAACTTGGACAGCAATGTCATTGATAAATTGTGCTATTGATCTGGGTTTAATATCTAGACCCAATAGCTGGATATATGGAAAATTTTGATTCCTTTCTTTTTTAACTACATTAAATTTTTCCTTTTTTGATTCTTGTAGTTTTGATTTTTTATATTAAGATAATATATAATACCACTAATGTTTACTAGGATGAGAAATCCATAAATTTTGAGCATTTCTGACTTACAACAGTAGGGTTCAAAATGTGGAATCAAACTTCTTCATAATTTGAGGATTACTTGTATAGCTATTTATTTATTTCATGTAATAAATTGTTATATATTTCCTTTGGCTGTATAGTAATGCTGCTGTGAAGCATTTTGATATTTTTGCATCATTTATTAATAAATTTACATTTTCAGTCATTCATTTTTATAATAAAATATCAGATTTAGGAATTTGCTCAAATTTTTAATTAAAAACCATGTTACAAATTGACTACTATACACTTCTGTGATTATTTCCAATTAGTGTTACTGAAATTAGTTGCACTAGAACTAGTTTATCTAATTACTGGCAGCTAAAACTAGTATTTGCTGATTTCTATTTGTCAAGACTAATTTAAACTAAGAAAATCTAGTGGCCAAAAATTAAGGTTTGCAAATAGCATATATAATTTGAAGAAAAATACTTGAAAATCGATGATTTATATACCACCTAAATTCAGTTCTGTGAACAACAAAGAAAATGAGCAGGACTTGAACTGTCAAGACTGTACTATATTTATTAATTTAAACATGTGAGAAATTTATATTTTCATGATAGATTTAATCTTTACTTTGTTTAAAGTATTTTTTCTAAAATAGTTTTTAAAATTGTAGTTAGTTTTCTTATTTCAAAAAATATCAAGAAATTATTTTAAGAAATTTTTATTTCAGGCTTCTGCATATTTAAAACAAGGAAAATACAAAGAAGCTGAAATTTTATACAAACAAGTTTTGACTCGTGCTCATGAACGTGAATTTGGTAGTATTGATGGTAAATAAAATTATATTTTATAAATTATTACAACGTAAATTTTTAAATTTTTTTGTAATTTTAAAGATTATAATGACTGAATTTCAATTTTTTATATTCTTATTATTAAAAGATATAATTAGTTGCAAAATAAAAATTTAAATTAAGAAATTCTTCTCTTATAAATTATTTGGAGTACCACTGTCTTCTTATTAATAACAAAAATAACAAATTTTTAGACAGGAATAAGAAAATTATAAACTTTATTGAATAAACTTTAATGAAAAGCACTTTCGGTATATACTCTTGTCAATTCAAATTCTATAATTCAAAAATATTTGTTTAAAATACATACATAAGAATGCATAGTAAGATTAGAATAACAATAGTTGAATAGAATAACAATAATGTGTGTTCTTATATACGAATTATATATTCTATTTGACTTAGTAAATTACTTGTCAAAATTCAAACTCTATAATTCAAAAATATTTGTTTAAAATACATATATAAGAATGCATAGTAAGATTAGAATAACAAAAGTTGAATAGCATAACAATGTGTGTTCTTATATACGAATTATATATTCTATTTGACTTAGTAAATTACTTGTCAATATTCTAAATATCAATATATGCAACCAGTCAAATTAAAAATAAAATTTTTCTTAGGAGAAATAAAGAAAGCACTATGTAGCAGAAATATGTTTATTTATATTCAATTTGTATTGAATATGAATAAGAACTGAATATAAATAAACACATTTCTGCTACATAATGCTTTCTTTATTTTCTCCTATTTATATTGAAGATAGGAGTTATATATGTCATATCTTTCAGCACTGCATTTCACTATAAAAATTTTTATTTAGTATAAAAACTTGGTATGATTAAGAATTTTAATAATGATATCTATTAACTGATCAGAACTTCAATTTTCATCAAATTATAGTAAAATTTCAGTAAATAACTACTACAATAATCAATCTTTAAAAAAATAAAAATTCAAGATATGACATATATAACTCCTATCTTCAATATAAATAGGAGAAAATAAAGAAAGCATTTACATAATGCTTATTTGTGTTTATTTACATGTGTTTATTTATATTCAGTTCTTATTCATATTCAATACAAATTGAATATAAATAAACAGCGTGTGTGCGTGTGCGTGCGTGTGTGCGTGCGTGTGTACGTGCGCGTGTGTGTGCGTGTGTGTGTGTGTGTGTGTACAAAATTATAATTTTAATATATATATATATTATATATATATACACACTCCTTGAGTTATGAACATAATTCATATTCAAGTTTCGTTCACACTCAGATATTGCTGTTATTTGGCCCCAAAAAGTACTGAAATAACTCTGTGTATTGTGTTTTTGTAACTTATTTCACAATTGATTTGGTTCTTATTTCACAGATTTGAGCAAAAAGTTCTTAGTGTAAATATAAGTTTTTTGGTGTAATTGCCACCATCTTGAAGTACTTCCATAATATGTTAAATAACTATAATTTTACATATTATTTGTTACTAAAGCATTCTGCTATCATAGTGTTTAAATTATTGAAGAGTTTGAAATTTTATGAAATCTCATGTTCATAAGCATGAATGTTCATAACTAGAATTTTATAATTTGAGGAACTTCTGTATGTATGTATGTATGTATGTATGTATGTATGTATATATATATATATATCAGATTTTTTTTTCATTTAATTTGTTTATGATTTTGTAAATAAATTTATATGCAATATTATTTTCCTATTATTTTTAAGTTCAGCCAATTATTTATTCAGATTGAAGTTTCAAAGCATTTCTGGTTGTTTTATTATAAATAATAAATATTTCATATCTTCAAAATTATATAGATTTGTAATGTAAGATTTCTTACTGTAAATACACACAATAAGTACTATAAATACTAAATAAAAGTATACTATAAGCCAAATAAGTAAGATAAACTATTTATTGAATAAACAGTTTGCATAGATTTGCATGAATAAACTGTTTATTCAATAAACAGTTTATCTTATTTATTTTATTTATAGTTTACTTTTATTTATATATACATTTGAAATATTTTGTTTAATATTTTTAATTAAATACAGATGTGAGGATACTGTTCATTGGGCTTTATCTATCATCATCTTTCTCCAATGGCTACCATCATCCTTCATCTCTCACCTCCGTTGGCTATCACCAATAGAACAGGTTGAACTCCTATCGTAAAAAACTTACATTTTCGTTTTTGAGTTTCACTTCAGAAAAACTGTTAACATTTTTCTTACTGTCTTCTCTCTGACTAATCTCTCTTCTTTTTTTTTTTTTGATACAGAACTTGTTGTATTTATAGCATTAATCATCTCAATAAACAAGGAACAACTGGGAGATCTTTTCCCATGGTTCGTAGTTCCCAGTTTATCATGATTAATCTTTTATCAGTTCATAATCTAAAATATTTTCTAATTTAACAATTTTCTTAAAACTAAATTTTAACTTTAAATTATTATAATTATTCAACACACAAAATTTCTATTTAAAACCAGGGAGTCTGTCTGGGGGTTTCCTGGATCTCACACAGATCATCTTCAGTTTGATTTTGTTTATATGAACAAATCTAATTTGTACTGAAAATTTGATTTACAAATCATTCTGTTTTTACAAGAAATCTCTAATGAACAAAAGTTTTAAAATCAATAAGGCATCTCTTACTAATGTGAAAAATACATAAAGAATACTAACAATATTAAATACATTACACGAGTGTATTTCACATACAAACAGTTCCAAGTTTTAAAAATGTTTAATAAATATTTATTTAGTATTTTTGTTTTATATCTATTTAATGTGGGACTTATTCTGTCAAAATTCAATATAAAATACAATTTCTTTTAAAGAATTTAAATTTTAATATTAATATGCCAACATTCAAGGCTATCCAAAATAATATCAAGTTTTCTATGAATATTATGAAATAGTATTTTTTCATTGAATTTATAGGACATTTATATTGTTTTCTTTATTTTTAATGAAACATTTAATATCTTATTATATCATTAGTTATTGATCATATTTTAATGAATTACTATAATTATTGCAGATATTAATTTAGAAAGAAATTAGAAAAGAAGGAAGGAATATTCTTCTTCCTTTCTAGTTTTTTACCAATTTCCACCCAATATTATTAAATAACAAGGCAAAAGATGTTATGAATTTACAAATCATGAATAAATGTTCATGAAATTGTCATTTTAGCTTATTTATGACTTGTAAATTTAATAACTTCCCATTATCAATATAAGAAAATGCAATTATTCAATAACAGATTTTATTTGCATCATTTGATATTCACGTAATTCATTAATGCTTGAAAAGCACTTATTAGAGAATGATTGCTTTTAGGTTAAATTGTCATCAACTACAAATTTATTTGATTCTGATAAATGTCTAGTTATGATACTTAAAGTTGACCACAGATTGATTTTTTGCAGCAAAATAGGATAGAATTAGTTGTGTTTAGTGAAAATAGATCACAAAGTAATTAGCACATTAACACAAATTGATTTGTCAAGAGACTTGATCCCTATCAGTGTTGCCAAGTCATTACCTGTGTTCCCGTTATTTCTTGTGACTTTTCCAGTTAAAAAGTGATTACTTTAAAAAAATCTGGTTAGTTTAAAATAATTAAAAATATTATTATTAAATATTGTAATTTGCTTAATTGATATTTATAAATTAATAAATGCTCACAAATAAGAATAGGCATTAATTTTTGCCATCTTTTATCCATCAAAAGTTTATAGTATATCATTGTTTTCATTTTCTGAATTAATATGATCATACATATTTTCATTAAACTCCTTGTACATTTTTTCAGTTAGTTCCAAATTTGTACAATTTTGTTTGCTAACAATCATATAATATTTAAGGAATAAAATAGATTGGATTACAGGAATGGATAATTTATTTCTAAGTTTTGATTTAATTACTTTATAATGGGAGAATACATGTTCCATTACTGCATTAGAAATAGGTAAGGATAAAAAAAACACATAGCTAAATTACAAATCTCTTAAAGTGCAAGTCGTTTGCAACCACAACATCTGATTGTACTTCAGTCCAAAATTGTATTGTATCCTCAACATTCTCCCTATTTTTAAAAGTGAAGATAACGAATTATTAGTTCCAATCATAACATTAGCTCCAATTCCTACCAAATTGCTTAATTTTAAGCCATCCTTTCTTAAAATTTCTTTCAACGAATTATATAAAAGAACAGCAGAGGCATCTTCAATTTCAGTTAATCTATAGAATGTAATAACTATATTTTTCCGTTTTTTTAAATATATTTTATTATAATACATACTACTTTAACATCACTTATATCAGTACTTTCATCAACAATAAGTGAAAAATATTTACTGTCACAAACATCATTAAGTAAATCATTAAACGATGCTGGTGAAATGACATTCTTTATGATCATTATACATTTCATATAATGTATTTTCAAATTGCCTAGTAAATGTAATGAGGAATCCAGATGTAGCAAAAGTTGTGACAGATGATCAATTGCCTTTGATATTCAGCAATAAAAAGTGCTAATTTCATTTCTGCCATTTTAATGTCTTTTGAGATTACAGGTTGAACTTTTACTTTTAATGGTTTACAACTTTTGGCTATGATCATACAATAATAATATACCGCTTTCAACATGATCCTGATGCTTCTTTGTTTTGCTATGATCCTGTAGAGTTATTTTGTTTGCCTTCAAAGCTGTATTGCAATATTTGCAGAACACTTTATATTTATTTGTTGGGTCAGATGATATTCAATCTATTAAAAGAACATTTCTGCATTACTATGTGATTCATTATCATTTGATGTAAAGTCGGCAATATTTGCAGAACACTTTATATTTATTTGTTGGGTCAGATGATATCCAATCTATTAAAAGAACATTTCTGCATTACTATGTGATTCATTATCATTTGATGTAAAGTCCATAAAAAAATCATACCTTTGAATAATGGATCTTTTTCCCATTTTAGCATATATTTTTGAAGTGTATAATCTGGTTTTTCTGTATTTTTAACACACATGTTCCTCCATGTCAGTGCCATGGCATGTTGTTTATGATAAAATGTGGTTAGTTCTAGTGGTTTCTGGCATATAGTCATTGTAGAGTTTTCAAAACTACGTCACTTTTATATACTGTCATCAACCAACCTTGTAGCTTAAAAAAAATTTTTGAACTGGATTTTGAGGGTATGGAAATGTTGTTACTAGGACACTTAGCTGGCTGATTTACATAAAACGTCCAGGACAATATGTAAATTCCAGTATTGGCAAATCAAGTGTTTTTTTTTTTTTTTTTTTTTTCATTTCTGAGACTGTTAAATGTGGAACTTCTCATTTAAAAGCTTTTTTTTTTTACTGAAATGAATTATAAAAAATTTTCTGGTCAAAATAGTGGTTATAATTTTTTTTCGGTTAAAAATATGGTTATAAATAAATTCTGGCTAAATGTGGCTATTAATTTTTTTTCCAGTCATAAATAACTGGAAACCGGTAAATTTGGCAACACTAATCCATATACATGTATTCTGTCATATCTGATCTCATTGAATGGTTGTCTAGTTTTCACTAATTGGTCTGTGGTCATCATAAAATTCTGGTATAATTAGCTGGTTAGGTAGTGCTGCCAGTTATTAACTTTATCTCACTGATCTTAAAAATATTGATTCCAATAATCCACTGACAACATTGTCTTAAAAAACTTCAAAATCCATTGATTTTGAGATTTTCTACATCAATGTTGAGGTTTGAGGTTAGGATTTCCATGATCACTAAAGTGCTTTTTTTCCAAATGTGAATGAATTATATGCAAATTGTTTTATGATAACTGGATATAAATATTTAATGATATTAAATGAAAACTTTATTTAATAATACAATAATCAATGAGAATTAGGTATATTTATACTTCTTACTCCAAATTTTATGATAAATTGCCTCCTATAGTTATGATTGTCAATGTTGAATCATAACTATAGGACAATGTTGATTTTTCATGGCTTGAAAAATCAATATTTGATTTTGTTGGAATTTCAACTTTTGGATTTTGATATAGATCCCTATATATCAATTATTCTATGATAGTTCAGGTCTCAGCAACCTATGACCCGTGGGTCATTGAATGACCCATTTCATAATTTCTAGTGACCCACTTGAGTTCTGAAAATAAAGTATAATATATAAAAATAAATTATAAAACATAAATATGAAACGAACATTTGAAGAATACATAAAAAAATAAACTGAAAATAAATAATAACAATAACATTTTTGTTTTTTTACAAAGTTGCAGTAATGAACATGTATTTTTATTTTTAAAAAATAAAAATTGTAACATAATTTCAAGGAGAAATCGATAAAGTTGGCAACGTTGATCCATAATTAGAATTATAATTTTAATTTTTATGTTTAAAGTTTAAAGTGTATTGTAATTATTTTCTCCATAAAATTTATCTTATTATTCACCAGAAAAGACTGTTTTAAAATGAAAATACCACTGACCCAAAACGTCTTCTTAATACACACATTTTGGTTGATTTTGACCCGCAGCCAAGAAAGATTTCCGACCCCTGCTCTAGTTTATTGATTTCAGATGTACAATTCCCAATATTTCTGATCAAACAGTTTCTGCAATAACCAATTATTTTGATAATTTAAAAAATATGAGATGATTATTTTTCAGTTAGTTCCAAATATCAGATTTTCATTTCTCTCAATCAGATGTTTACTTGTTGATTTCATTCTTATCAGTTGTGGCAAAATTTCCTTTGTCTATCAGCTCTTTTGGCAATTATATGTAGCTGAAACACACATTTTGTTTCTCTCTTTATGGATTGATTCAAATCCAATGACCATGTGGGATCTGCTATTATCTGTGACATTATCATCTTATTTGAACAAATTTCCCCATTGGCAGCTATGTTCACTGCAGTGATTCATGTTATTCACCTGATCCTGAAACATCAGGATTATAGGTCATTACCATACCCATAATTTATTCCAATTCACCAAGCACATTATAGGCATTTATCTTGTGGAAGTTCTTCCTACATCCACTATTTCAATTGTTAAAAAATTTTTGGAACTGGCCAACTTGGCAATTCATAATCCTTAATACCAACATCTACCAGGATCCCCAGGACAGAACTTGATAGTATATCCCCATAATGACAAATGGTGACATACTATTAATTTTTGTTGGATTCTGGAATATATAGTTTTTAAAAAGAATGAGCTGCCAAGTCTGCCACTCTGAATAATTCACATCATTGTTTAGTCCCTTTCAACAATTTAAAACTCGTTATCAATTCTCTTAAGTTATAAGACCTGTGGTTTCAATTTCTCTAAATATTGCATTAATGTTCATAAATTTTTTTTAATTTACATATTTTTATAAATCATGATATTTTCTTTACTTTTTAAGGTATCTAGTTTAAATTTTTTGAATATATTCCTTTATCTTGCTTTGTATGGATCATGCAAAAAAATTTCAAATTTTGGCAAATTTGGCCCAACAAAAGAATTTATTCTCTATACTTTATTTTTCCTTTAATAAATCTTTTTAATTTTCATTAAAATTGAAAAACAGTTTAAGTATTTTAAAGAAACATATTCATTTTCATTAACTGATATTAATTTTTTTATTTTATTTAAAAGAAATTTACTTTTTTTTATCATTTTTTTGCATTTACTAAACTGTAACATCCACTATATTCTTAACCAATAATCCTCTATTTTTTGTCTAACACACCTCTATATTATCTTTCAGACTAATATTGAACAAGTAAAGTGAGAAATTTGGTAATCTAAATATCACATAACTAAACTCATTGGGTGATTGAGAGAAACATTACACCCACCGCCATTTGATTTCAAAGCTTTTGATTTATTTTTTATCAGAAAATTGCTTTAATTCATGCAATAAATATATGTAATAATGGCTCATTGTTATGTAATTAATAAATATTAATTATATTTTTGCATTTATTTTAATTGATAAAAAACTTCATAACGCCACACTAATAATCATTTGAAAATTTAATGTAAACTTTATCCGCCAGGGGAAGTTTGGCTGTATTAGTTTGGTTATTTCGTTGATAAAAAAATTTATCATTGATTCTTTGTTCTAGGATATAATAACACAATTGAAACCATGATTCAAAAGTATCAGGACTTCAAATTCAAGTGATTAATGGCTACAAATAGTAAACAGCATTAATGTAGAGATGTTTTACAAAAATTTGTATATAGATTTTTAAAATTTTGCATTTTTCTTATATATAATATGAAAATCAAAATAAAAAACATAAACTTTGAAAATATTTCCAGAATATTAAATAAAATAAAGTAATCAAAAGAATTCCTATAATAATCATAAAATCTAATAATGAATAAGAAACAATTTTTTGAAGTTATTATCAATTATATGCATAAAAATTCTAATATTTATTGTTATTATGTTATAGTATATCAATGTGGGCACTGAGTATCTCCTGGTCAAAGTGGTATGTCAGACACGAGTCAAGACATAGCTACTTGTGATGTTTAATTGTGTGTTTAAAGATGTCTGTGTCAATGTTGAGGAACTTTCTTACTATGTTACATGTATTGAGTAGTCATGCTTTTTGTAGTGTTATGTATATCTTGGGATGTAGATCTAATGTTTTGAGGCTTTTGGATAATGTTTAAGGGATTACTCCTGTGGAGGAGAGAATGATGGGTACTATAACTACCGTGGGATTATTCCTATGGAGGAGAGAATGATGGGTACTGTGACTATTTTTTGCATTCCCCAGAATGCAAAAGGTAGTCCTAGTTTCTTGTGAGAGTTCTGTGTATTTGCTAATTTTTTGGGTGAATGCATCCTGGATGTTGTGTGTATCATGCATTGAGATATCTATAATGTAAGTAACTTTGTTTTGCTTGTCTATGAGAGTGATGTCTGGTCTGTTGTGTATGGTTTTGTCTTAGGATTGTTCTGTCATAGTACATGCTATGTTTTGAGTTTTCTAGGATTGTGTCTGGTATGTATTTGTAGTATGGTGTAAGTGTGTTTATTAATTTGTATTTGGTTGCAAGCTTTTGGTGTATTATGTTTGCTACTTGGTTGTGTCTGTGCTGGGATCCTATCTTTACTGTTTCTAAGGGTGCTAAAAAGGGTATGCCCTCTCTTCCAGGCTATTTTAAAATCAGAGGATTTCAAAGCTTTATTAATATATAGCAATAAACTGTATTCCTTGCTAATAGTGCTTTCTGAATTATCCAATAAATTAATATTTAAAAAGTGAGTGTGTGATTCATTCTCGGTCACCAATATAGCACTGAGAACAGTAGTGATAAAAAATCTGTAGCTTAAATGGAATGATATTATTCCAATGAAATTGATCATATATATCACTTTTATGATTAGATATATTACATAAGAAAATATGTCTTTATTCCATTTTTCTGCATTAAATCTTCAATTTTTTAATGAAATAATTTTTTTTTTTTTTTCATATTTTACTTCCCCTTTCCAATCAGAGAGATTACTAAGGGGACGGGGCCAGTTCCAACCCCTTTCCAATCAGGGAGATTACTAAGGGGGCGGGGCCAGTTTCCAACACGGAGACTGCACCCACACCCGTGGAAGGGGGCCGGATGGTGAAGGACGAGGATCACCCACCAGCATATTTTATGCCCCCTTTCCAATCAGGAAGATTACTAAGGGGGCGGGACCAGTTCCAACCACGGGCTGCACCCACATCCTGTGGAGGAAGGGCCGGATGGTGAAGGACGGGGATCACCAGGCCGGGCCCAGCACCCCGACCGGACCATGCTAACCCGGGTCCTCCTGCGTGGCACGCCAGCATGTTACCATTCGGCCATCCGACGGTGATCACCGGGCCGGGCCCAGCACCCCGAAAAAATCCGGGACCAGACCCATCACCGGGCCGGGCCCAGCACCCCGAAAAAAATCCGGGACCAGACCCGGGTCGCCGAAACCCGGCATCCTCCAGCGTAGTACGCCAACGCGTTACCACTCGGCCATCCGGCCGTGTACGCCACGACGTTACCACTCGGCCATCAAATAATTTATATTAATGATATAATAACACATGGTATCAGACAGTGCTACATATTTAAATAAATGTATAGTATATTTAAATTGGTAACAGAAGGTACTAAATGATTACAGAATTTAAAGCAGGAATACTAATATACAATTTACATTTAATACTCCTCAATTTACTTTTAATGAAATTCATGTTAGAAAATGATTGCTCACATAAATATGTAGACCCATAGATTCTTTAAAATTTTTATAAATGAAACTATATTTTCATTTTCAATTTTAATTCAGAGACAGTTTATCTTCGTGTCAAAGTTGGCAATCCTCTTCAGCAATGTCTTCTTACTATTCCCTGCTGCATTTTTTTTTTTTTTTTTTGATGTTCTAACACTCTTTTTTCAGAAAGTTTAAAAGATAGTTAGAGAAGATAGCAAAGAATATAATCATTTATATGTTCTAACATTCTTTTTTCAGAAAGTTTAAAAGATAGTTAGAGAAGATAGCAAAGAATATAATCATTTATAAGAGGAGGAACACAGTGTTTAACCTAATGAGGAATGACAAAGACACAAGGGAATGCAATGAATCCCTTGGAGTATATGAAATTCCTTATAAAAACTTATACGCACAAAGAGATGAGATGTATGTTGGTTACACTTCCCATTCTCTGCAAAAAAGAGTGTTAGACCACTGAAAAGATGCACAGGGAATAGTGAGAAGACATCACTGCACAGAGCATTGCCAACTTTGACATGGAGGTAAACTGGGTCGATGCCAAGATAATTAAAAAAATAGATAACCTGCTAAAAGGTAAAATCGCAGAAGCTATTAACATAATAGATAAAAAATGAAAAGGTTATAACATAATTAACATTGTGGAATCTTATATGGTTAGCCAAGCTTGGATTTGGTGTGAAAAAAATGCAAAAGCGATAGTTGATTTTAATTTAAAAATGTATTATCTGTCACGTAATATGTTTTTTTTTTGGTTAAGTGTAATGTTAATTATATTATTATGTGTTCTGAATTATATGTTATTAATTTTAGAGGATAAAATTTTTTAAAGTTTTTGTTACTATAGTAACAATCAAATATGTTAATTTAAAATATATTCTTTTGTTCTATGTTCGATTTTAATATTCAGTAATGGAATGTATACTGACGAGGGCTGTAACTAAGCCAAAAATGCTCTGAATAAACTGAATAAATATTGTTTGGTGTATAATTTTAGCATTATTTCTATATGTATATTAGTATTCCTGCTTTAAGTGCTGTAATCATTTTGAATTCATAAGAAGCAGTATAGGTAAACCTTATAGTATAGAAAAGGGGTCAGCAAACTTTTGAGACGGAAGAGCCAAACCTTTCCCTCTTAACAACTTAAAATTTATTCGAGAGCCATAAATATATTTTTATGAATAAGGAAAATTTTAAGTAATATTATACAAGTTACAAGTTATATAATATTATTTATATCTTTATTGAATGAAGAAAAAATCACACAAAATTTGCTCTTATTGCTTTTAATCAGTTTGAGCAATGAGCTTGCATTTCCTTAGAAAGTTTCTGTATGCCTAGTTTGTAGTTTCATTTTTAATTTAAATCACAATTCCAAGTTGGCATCAATAATTTGACTCCTCAATTTACATTTAAACAATTTCTCACATAAATATGTAGATCTATAGATTCTTTAAAATTTTTAAATGAAACTATGATAGTTGTATTTTAATTTGATAGTTATCTATGATAGTTTTATTTTAATTTTCAATTTTAATTCAGAGCCATATTTATGTACCTAAAGAGCCACATGTGTTCACAAGCCATAGTTTGCCAATCCCTGGTATAGAAGATATTAAGCCTGGTGCACTGCTTTCCATACAGTATGGACTGTTATGGAAGACCCCCAAGATGATGATAGGTGTGTTCCTGTCACATATGACCCAAGCCTTATGAGCTTAGTTAGAATCCTAAAGAAGAAAACTAACACAACAGTGGCTTTAAATGCCAACCTATGTTACTTACATTATTGATGCCAACTTGGAATTGTGATTTAAATTAAAAATGAAACTACAAACTAGGCATACAGAAACTTTCTAAGGAAATGCAAGCTCATTGCTCAAACTGATTAAAAGCAATAAGAGCAACCTGCTAGATTACTGCTTAGAAATGATAAAGATCCAGTCGATTCAGATATGAGAGTGGGTGTCTGTATTATTCCAGCTGAGAATAAATCTGCTAGTCAGAGGGGGAATATATATAGAGTTAGAACTGCTAGATTACTGAGGAAGAGATCCTGGGATCAGAAACAAGATGTTGCATTAGGGTGTAATACTATTGTCTTATCTAAGAAGTTCTATGAGATGAATTTTGAAGTTAAATGGTACAAGCTGAAAATCCTCAAGTGTATCACTGATAATACATAAATGCACTATCAGCAGTAGAGACACCATAACTTAAAAATTTAATTATAACAAACATTTTGGGCTGATTAAAGCCATCTTCAGGTTATCACATACTGTTACCAATAACATAGACATTCTATAATAGCCTTTCATTCTAAGAACATTTCATGTTCTGAACTACTTTAAATTCAAAAATTCAGAACTTATTATATTCTACATTACATTGTGATAAAAAATCATAACATTATTTAAGTTTTTACACAAAATTAACAGACATGAATAAAATATATAAACATAATTATTATGACATTAACAATGCATATGAACCCGCTATTTAATGTTAACTTTTCATCTTCATAATAAACTCCCATGCTTTTGGTATATCTCCTACTTTTTCATTCAAAAGATTTTCATTGTTTTTTAGTGCATTTATGTATTATTAAATTTGTTTAAGAGTTTAAGCAGTAATTATTTAGTAAGTGTATCACTGATCTTAGAGAATCAAGTGTTGCTGTTGTGTCCATGAGAGAAGACCATGGATGTCTATAATTAATGAGAACATCCTGAGGCAATCTCATCTTCATAGAATGGTGCTTGAAGAATGCCTCTTAATTTACCATTACTATCTGAGTTTCTTTATTTTTATAGTTTTTATTTTTATTTGTAGTTTTTATGTTTATGTATGCATTTATTGAATTAATCCTTTTATGTTATCCTGCCAATATATTTGCATATTTTTGTGCTGCTGTACATATGATATATTTTAAAAACTTTTGTTTGATGTTTTTGAATATTTTTGTACTCCGTTCTATGTTCTATATATTCTCTGTGAATTGAAGATGGCTTATTTGGCTAAAAATGTTATTTTGTATATGAAATTGACAACTTAATAAACTTTTATTTTTCCTATATAAAGTGCTCCAGTTTTCATGAATTTATTTAATTTTTGCTGGTATCATACAAACAAAACAACATTTAACTGAGGTGACATTAAGTGAAGACCTACTGTGCACTGTTTTCAAATGATTTTTTTAAAAATATATTTTGTCAGATATCTTTAAAACAAAATAAATTTTTATAGCTTGTTTAATTTTAGTTTTTAAATGGTTTAATGAGTATCTTGATATTTATGAAATAATTTTGAATTTTTCTTTTATGCACAAATTTTGCAGTTTTATAATATGTATCTAAATTTCATATAAATAATTCTAAAAAGAAATTATTCTTTCTGTTCAAAAGCATATCATCCTTTTTTATTCTCTTTTTATTACATCTTTTCCAATTGAAAATTATTCAATATTTTTTGTTTTTACCAATATCTGTAACAAATTTGTAGAAACTAATTCAAATCACTAAATACTTCAAATTAAGAAACTGATTTTTTATGTAATACAATTTTAAAATTATATATAAAATCATATATTTAAAATCATATATTTTATACTATTCAAAAATATCAGTAAAAGAAAAAAAAGATAACTAACTTAAAAGATAGAGTTTGCAATGTGTTTTAGACACTGTTTTTAGAAATGATTACTATGATCTGGTGCCAATCAAAATCATGATAGTCAAAATTCAGATACCATAATTTCAATAAGTCAAAATCCTGACAAAACAAAATAATAATTTCCCTTGTACCATGAATCATTTTTATTTTTTTTTTGTATTGAGTAATCTATAAATGGTAAAGCTATAACTACCATTCTCAACACAGTTCTTTTGGATAATTTGACTTAAACAATTGAATTATTCAATATTTTTTTAGAATAAATAATTTAAAACAGTGTTGCCCAATCAGCAGTTGACAAAATTTAATAACTTAGTTGACAGATGGTATGATATATTAAAATTCTTCAATCTGAAAAGTTTGCTTTTTAATGTCTTAGTTTAAATAATTACTGTTTAATATTTTGTAAAACATATAATCTATTTTTACACAAATGTAGTTTTAATATTAAATTATAATTGTCATCTCAATAAATGTTGTAATAAACATAGATTTTAGAACTGCTGATTAATGAATATTATTATATAGGTCATCTTCAATTTACAATCACTTGTACTTTGACAGTGGTGTCATTGATAAATTCTATAATTGGTTAATGCAATTTGCATACATACCAATCTCTATGCAATAGACTGCTTTGATGGACCAAAAGCATCCTTATTATGTTTGGTTCTTGTTTTGTGTTTGCTACATTTTGTATTTTTGTGTTATTGCTATGTTTAATAAACATAGCAAACACAAAAATACAAAATGTAGTGTCTTAATAAAGATTAATAGTGAGAAATCCATAGATTTTGGATATTTCTTGATTTATGACCATGGTTTCAAACTGAACCCTATCATAAGTCTAGAATTATTTGCATATTATAGGAAGTATCAAAAATAAATTCAAATAATAATAATAATAGTATAGACAAAAAAAAATTTAAGGAAAGGCTTAAAAATTGGAAAAATAAAGCACTGCATGGGCAGTACCTTAAAGATATAAATGAAAAGATTGATAACAACTTGATGTGGCAATGGTTAAGGAGTGGTGTAATTAAAAAAAAAAACAGACCAATTTTACTGCCCAGGAGCAGGCTCTGCAAACTAATGAAAGCAAAAATACAAAAAGTTAGCGACAACAGCGAATGCAGGCTGTGCAATAATAAAGATGAAATTGTTGATCATTTAATTAGTGGATGCAGCAAAATCACACAGATTTAATACAAAAAAAGTGCCATGATAATGTTGCAAAAATAGTTCTCTGGAACATCTATCACAAGTATTCAATGGATTTGAAACATCAAAAAACTAGTGGGATCACAAAGTTGAAAAAGTTGTCAAAAATAATAATTTGAAAATATTTTTGGATTTCACATTCAAGGTGGCAATCAGTTTGGGAATCCAAACTGATTTGCCACTTTGTTCACAACATTCCTGATATTACAATTATAGAGCGAAGTAAGGTGTGGATTATTAATGTGGCAATATTCAGTGACACTAGGTTAGAACAAAAAGAATTGGAAAAAAATCACTAAAGAGATTTAGCAATTGAACTTACTCTATTATGGACAAAACATGTAAAAGTGATCCCCATTGTCATTGGGGCACTGGGAGCAAAATCTTTTATGAATTATTTCGAACTACTTGCAGAACATGATAGCTTATAATCGCAAGCTATCAAGTTCTCATAATCATAGCTTATAATCATAAGCTATCAAGTTCTGCTGCTTCTAAGAAATACAAGGAGCCCATAAGCACTTAAAGCAGGAAGAACACACAATTTTATTATTAGTATATGTGTTATAAGACAAGCCTGAACTCAGGAAATACTAGATTTCCTAATCAAAACAAGAATATCTTAAAGCTTGTCAGATGTTCTAGTGATTCCTAGACTGAACTCAAAATCCCAAACATATCTTATTCAAAGTCCATAATTTCTAATTTTTCCTAGTCAAAACTGGAAGTGGCAAACAGTTAAAACAAAAGTTTTCATTTCTCATGTATTTCCATTCAGAGTTTGATATTTGCCAGCAGAAATTTCTTTCTTTACAGAATATCTGCAAGTATAAACAAATCTCATTAAGGAAGGCTGCAATCTGTGTCAGTGGAAGTACACAGGGCTAAATTCAATGCACCCTGAATCATTGTATATCTAAATTATGCTTGTGCAAAAAGAATAACATTTTGTGTAATTCTAAATGCCACAAAAACTTATATTGCAAAAATAATATGTGGTACCTAGTTGTGTATTTCAGCTTAAAAAATTTTTTAATTCCTATTTTATGTTGAACTTTGACTAATAAAAATATTAAAATATTTGTCCATAAAAATAAAAAAAATTGTCAATTTCAGTTCTTTAAAGTCAACCATGTAATAATGAATGAGCGTTAGCTCTGTTTTCAATTTGTCTTATTTCATTTTTTCAAAGAAAATAATGAATTTGTTATTTCCTGTCAAGTAATAAAAATATGCATTATGTTCATTATAATAATGCTTTTAATCAATTAATCAACAATTTTTGTATTTACACTAATACCATGAATATAAGAATAAAAAACACATCTAGGTACCTCTTATTTATTTTTGAGTTTCTAAAGATATTCAAGAACTTCATTTCAGGAAAATATTGTTTTGTTCAGGTAAGGATGGAACCTATAATCCTAATGAGCAATTTAAAAAATTCTGAATTAAAATCTTTTGTTAATATTTCCCTTTTATTATTTTCTTTGAATATTTTTTAAGTACAAGATTTTTTAATAGATTATAATAATCTTATATTTTTCCCCATTAGAAATAGAGCTGCTTCTATTATTTCTAGTCTTTGCAATTATATTTTGTGAATATTTGTAAGCAGATAAATCCAAAGATGTATTCTGTTTTAATTATGTAATCATTGAAGATTAATTTAGCTATTGAAACTTAAAAAAATTATTTTATGCAGTATTAATGCTTAATAAGTAATTCTTCATTGTTAAAATTTGAAGATATCAGTACTTGTATTGAATTTTTGAAACTGAAGGATTGTATTTTATTATAATTATTAGTTCTGTCTAAAATTAATATATCTACTATTAAGCTTTTAAACATAGCTTTAATAGATTCTTTTATTTATCTTAATTTTTGTCTTTCTTTCTTCAGATTGGTATTTCTTAATGCATTACATATCAGTAGAAGAATTCTTATATGTAAATGATTCAAATGCTGAAGAGCAATAATGAGAATTTTTTAATTTATTTTTTCTAAATACTATGCAGTTTCTTCAATATTTTTTAATCATCATCATTTAACAAGGAGAGGGCGCAGTCTGGGAAATGAACTTTGGAATCAAACTTTGTGTGTTGGGTTCTTTGGATTTTCATTGAGGCAGTTGGAAAAGATTGGCCTTTTTGTGGTATTGGGATCCTGACATTCTGTGAAAGCTATGATAATTAGCATTCAAGGAGAGAAGCTAAATCACTTCTCAACTGCTACACTTAGATAAATATTGGAATACATAGAGATTTTTTTGTTGTGAGACTAGACTAAAGACTGGTGAGATCTTGCTGAGAAACCAAGAAATCCAAATCAGAACCTCCATTCTCTGTTTTTAGAGATCATCTTTTGTGTCAGAAAGAAGAGGTAGTTATCCTCTGGATATACTCATGTACAAATCTCTCTCTATCAATAAAAGATCTATGTTGATTAAACCATTCTTGCTGTCAATTGCCATGTCAAAAGATTTTTTGACATGGTGATTGACAGCTACCTATATTAATTTTTTGTAATACTCGATATCTCATACAATTATTACTCTAGAATTCCAACTATTATGCTCACAGTGAACTAACAAGAGTTTATAAAAAAGAGTTGAAATGAAATTTTCCATGTTTGGAAAAATCTGTATAATAAAGGTGTTAATGGGAAGAGATGAATAATCTTTAAATGTATTTATCCTTTCCATTAACTAATGGAAGTTTACTAGATCCACTAGATATACAGTATCTATTTGGACTCTTTATGTAAACAGATATCTAACTTATTATAGTTCTTAAATTTCTTCCTAAAGTATTTAGCAAACTCTATTACTTTTTTCATACATTTAACTTCTACACTGACTTTATCTTCTTTTCATAAAGATAGAGAATGTCTATATATAATTTAACTTTATGGAACTAGCAGAACTGGTTAAATATTTTAGGAAGAAATAATCAAAGCTAAACCTATATTCAGTTCATCCTAGATATGCATAGATTTGAATCTAATCTCATCTTTCAAAAGATTAGGAAACCATGTCTACCAATCAGCTTTTTAAGACAATATTAGTATAATATACATGTCCATTATGGCTTAACTGTAGAAATTTAGTTTAGAAATAGTATTTTAAAGAACTTAGAGAAAACATTTGTGAGAACCAGTCTGAACTGCCCTTATGGAAACTTTTGTCCTCAAAAAAATAAAAATAAACAGAATATAAAATGAACAATAAAAGAAGTAGATCATTTTTTGACAATAGTATAATTAGTTTGATATACAGAAACAATGTAATAGGAGAACTGTGATGTTTAGAGGACAGAATTGAGACAATTGACTTGTTGGCATTGGGCGAATGACAAGTGTTAGACAGAGAGATAGTTCAATATTCTAAAACACAGGAGAAAAAGAAAACCCATGTTCCTTCCCTTCAGTGGTGTCCGATGAGGATGAAGGAGTGAAAATGGCATTTATCTTAACAACACTTATTTAAGATGAAAAATATTGACAAAATTTAAAAAGAAATATGAATGAAAGAAAAAAGATGGAAGAATAAACACCTTTCTTTCCCAGGTATGACCATGCAATCCAAAATCAAATAGCTCTCTTCTTATTCTATAAATAATAAAATTCATTTATTTCTAGAGCTAATATTAATTGTATTTATCCTTTTGTTGCATCATATTTTTATTTTCTTGCTATAACAGTTCAAACAGCACTTTAAGCAAGGAATAAATGGACTTTAATCTCGTATAATGTAATGCTTCTATAATGTTATTCTGTATTTAATGGTATGTTAAGAAGAAGCATGTACTGAAGAGGGACCATAGTTGGGTCCGAAAACATTATACGAGATTAAAGTCCATTTATTCCTTGCTTAAAGTGCTGTTTGAACTGTTATATTAAGTTAAAGCAAGTGGTTTGTTTCTATAATTGATATTTTCTTGCTATTTTAATAAATAGGTTAATTTGGTTTGTTATCTTTGTCTCCAAGTCAAGTCTACTATCTGGATCCCTGCATCATTTATTCATGTCCTTATTTGAAATGCAAATATTATTTCAAACTACATTTTATTCTGGCCATCCACTGCAGGATCCTCACATATAACCAGAAGCATGACTATGGCATTAACCAGAAGATATTATGAAACAAATTTGCAGATTTGTTTCATAATATACCAAGCTAGAATTCTAAAGAACTTTTACTATGAAGAAGAATTGAAACTGGAAGAAGCAATTATTATTGTTAAGAAAAAGAGCACATACCTTATTAATGATTCCCTTCCTGAAACCATTCCCCCTGTATAGCTTTGGGCAATGCAAAATAGCAATTAATGTAGTCTACAGTTTTATATTTCTGTTGATATCACGTAGAAATGCAATAATTCTGTGTACACCTTTGAAGACATTAAACCTATTGTAAATATCATCTACATTTTATTAATTATATATATATATATTGTATATTCAGTATTTTGCTATAGAATAATTATTAATTTATTGTTTATTTTTAACAGTCTATTATATTAATGATTTTTAATTGTAATTCTTATTTATATTTGATGTCAATTATTGTTATAAATAGCAGTTTTGAATAGTTATGTAATTTAAAAAACATTTTAGAATGCTCTCTGTTCCATCTTTGCTTTCATTTTATGTTGTAACATGTAATATTTTTTTTAACTTGTAACTTGCTCTTGAAGATGACTTTTTTAAGTTGAAAATGTTTGAATTTATATAAAAATAAAATTTTCTCTGCATGTCAGGTATGTGCTTTTTTTGGACAAATGCTGTATAGCTAAAATGTAAATGATGTAATCTAAAATAATATTTTATAATTATTAAAATTGATTTTTGTAACATTCAACAAATTTGTAACTTATAAATTAGAATTAAATAGTTTAACTGCAAAATTTTCCTCTCATTTTTTTAAAATAACTTCCTTTTTGTTTTTCTTCCATATTTGGATATATCTCGAAGAAGAGAAGAAGAAAACATTGCAAACAACAAAAAAATTATCAGTCATCCACAAATGAGGAATCAATCTCTTAGCATGCTTTTTATCTCTACATGAAAAAATTTCACTTAACTTCCATCTCCAGCAAAGTAAATAAAACTGGTTCCTTGTTTGGACAGTGTAGAGGTTATCTAGTCAAGAGGTATATGCTGAAAGTTGACAATGAAAAGTATTGGTGAAAAATCACAAAAAATATAGTTAGTATAGAGAAACTGTATTCCATCTTGTCAGACAGTGGTCCAATGGAGATAAAAAGACATAATGGTGTCATATTCAAAAAGAAGATAACTCAAGTAACTATGTTGAAAACAATAACAGAAGAAAAGAAATAGATTATATCTTAAAATAACTATAGTTTCTAGCACTATCATGGTGGCCAAATTTTGGGTCTTTGGTACCCTCAATGTGGCTCCATATTCCATGAAAATCAATAGTTATTATGAAGCAAATACCCATAATATCTTAGTGCTAGAAACTATAGTTATTTTATCATGGTGGCCAAATTTTGGGTCTTTGATACCCTCAATGTGGCTCCATATTCCATGAAAATCAATAGTTATTATGAAGCAAATACCCATTTAATTAAAATAATATATTTGTAATTGTTCATTTATTGTAAAAAGTAAATGTATATCTATACGAAATAAATGCATATGAAATATACACTGACGGAAAAAAAAATCCCAACACCAAGAAAGACTTGTGTTAGATAAACTGACTGGTAAATTGTTCTTCTATTCTTTCTTCTTGGTAAGGTTCGCGAGTGGTAAATTGTTCTTCTATTCTTTCTTCTTGGTAAGGTTCGCGAGTGGTAAATTGTTCTTCTATTCTTTCTTCTTGGTAAGGTTCGTGAGTGGTAAAATGATCGATTTGCTGTCCTTCATCGAAACCGTATTCCGGAGTTGAATGTTCGTTTTCCCATCTGTGTTCCTCTTCTACCCTTTCATGTTGATAAGGTTCGTAAGTGGTAAATTGTTCTTCTATTCTTTCCTCTTGGTAAGGTTCGTGAGTGGTAAAATGTTCTTCTATTCTTTCTTCTTGGTATGGTTCACGAGGGGTAAAATGTTCGATTTGCTGTCCTTCGTCGAAACTGTATTCCGGAGTTGAAAGTTCGTTTTCCCATCTGTGTTCCTCTTCTACCTTTGTATGTTGGTGAGGTTCGTGAGTGGTAAATTGTTCTTCTATTCTTTCTTCTTGGTAGGGTTGCTGAGTGGTAAATTGTTCTTCTATTCTTTCTTCTTGGTATGGTTCAGGAGGGGTAAAATGTTCGATTTGCTGTCCTTCATCGAAACCGTATTCCGGAGTTGAATGTTCTTTTTCCCATCTGTGTTCCTCTTCCACCCTTTCATGTTGGTAAGGTTCGTGAGTGGTAAATTGTTCTATTCTTTCCTCTTGGTAAGGTTCGTGAGTGGTAAATTGTTGTATTCTTTCTTCTTGGTAAGGTTCCTGAGTGGTAACTTGTTCTTCTATTCTTTCTTCTTGGTATGGTTCAGGAGGGGTAAAATGTTCGATTTGCTGTCCTTCATCGAAACCGTATTCCGGTGTTGAATGTTCGTTTTCCCATCTGTGTTCTTCTTCTACCCTTTCATGTTGGTAAGGTTCGTGAGTGGTAAATTGTTCTTCTATTCTTTCCTCTTGGTAAGGTTCGTGAGTGGTAAAATGTTCTTCTATTCTTTCTTCTTGATATGGTTCACGAGTGGTAAATTCTTCAATATTCTGTTGTTGCCAATTATATTCCTGAGTTGAAGGTTCGTTTCTCCATCTGTGTTCCTCTTCTACTCTTTCTTCATGGTATGGCTCAGGAGTGGTATCCTGCTCGTTTTCTTCTTCTCCATTCCAATTATTTTCCGGAGTTGAAAAGTAATTTTGCCATAGACCATTATCAATTTCATCCGAATTTAGATTTGACCAGCTTTCTTCATTAGTTGACGGATTAGTTGTTACCTCATATTCTTCCCATATGCTTTCTTCTAATGTTTGTTTTGGGTTTTGGTATTCTTCAGTGCTAATTTCCGATTTTTCATCTTTATTAAATTTGCCTTCTCTGTTTTCTTCTAACAAGTTTTCATTTCTTCTTAATATTTCCAATAGTTGTTTAGATGTTAACATTGTTTTTGTTAAAGGTATATAATAATGCATTATTATTTTGGTAAAATATTGATTTCTTGGAATATCACTATTTTGTAGCCAATAATTATATGCTATACCATTATGTTGTTGAGGTTGATTTATTAAAATATTTTTATTATTTTTTGCAATTCTATCTGAATATTGATTTAAATAATTTATAAGATTTGGGAATTTGTTATATTCATATTTCTCTATATTACTCCATACTAGATAAGGAATAGGATGATGTAAATAAAATAATACTTTTGTATTATGTGAAGGATATCCATTCAGATTTACTACATGGTTCTGTTTCTGATATCCTAGATAAACTTGCAATGGATTATGTGTCTGATAATATGCTTGTCTACTATAAGGTAGATTCATAAAAATATGGTGCATGTTAGTAAAGGAAATCTGTTGTAATTCTTCACGTAATTTTTGAAGTAAAGACTTATCCATATTAGGATAGTGATATAAAATTCGCTGAATATATTTATCTCTGTTAAATATTTCGTAATTAGTTGCATTAATAACTAGATGATGCAAGTAACCTATAAAAACTTTCTTATGTTCAATATCTAGGTATAAAGGTAGTTTTTTATGATTAAGAAGTATGTTTTGTGTAAAGTTTTGATATAATTTGCCATAATTTTGTTTGAAAAGCGATGAATTAAACTGACTTTCTTGTAAATTCATATTTAACATTCCTGGATTCATCATTATTCTGTGATCCATATAACCTATTATCATGTTATCATCTTTAGTACCTTCAAATAAAGGATATAAAATTTTTGCCATGCACAAATCATCAGTCTTTTTCTGATTTTTAGTATAATTTGCATCAAATATATTATGCGGGATTTCCAAAACAAAATGGTGAATTACTCTGGTGACATTATCTGATTTATCATCATCTAAATTCATAAATATCCCATCATTTAAATTGAAATCATTATTGTATAAATATGGATAATCTTCGTTATTTGCATCCTCATCAGAATTAATATTTAGCCAATCTCCATATGGAGATTCCTCCTTGTAATCAGGATAATTTAAGTCATCATAATCTCTGTTTCTTGCCAATGGATAATAGTTCATTATCCATGATAATTCTGGTTGTTTGTAATACTGTTTTTGATAATTGTCGAGAATTGGTGGAACATTGTAATTCTCGTATGGTGGATTTTTATATTTCAAATTTAAAAGAGGGTTACTTTCGTGCTTCTTGTGCCATTTTGGCAATACGTGATTATCTGCAAAATTAATTGCATAATTGTATTAGTTGTTTCAAATTTTAAATATTTCTAATGATAGATTTGTAAAATTTCAGAAATATCACGAGAACTTACAATTATTTAATTAAAAATTATCTACTATTGCATGGTCTCTAATTTATTATTAAAGAAAATTATTAAGAAATCTCTCACTTACTTTCGAATAGTCCTTCAACGAATCGTGTTTCCGCTACATGATTTGTTATAAAGAAGAATGTTATGAGAAGAAAACTCTTCTCGGTTGATTCCATTTCTGAAATAATAATTATAAAATTTTTTTAAAGTAATAAACATTTTGCTAGTAAGCTTAATTGTTAAATCTGGATTATATCACTTTCAAAACTATAACAACTGACTAACAGTAGTTTCTTATAATAACGTGATGTTAATACCAATTTTTTTATATAAAACTCATTTCTATAATGTTATTTTGTAGAAAAGAAACATACTGTCACATATAAATCATATCAGTAACAATAGAATCGAACATAAAATATTTTTAAAAAGTTTATTAAGCACAATGTATCCATCACAGATGACGCTCGATAAAAAGAAAAATCGCATCGCTTATGTTTAGCGACATTAAATGCAAATATTATAATTAAATTATAATTATTATATATATAATTTAGCCTAAAATATGCAGAATGAGTTTATTTTTAATTATGACATAATTATATATTTTTATTTCTTTAATTATACTTCATAGTTTCTATAATTAAACTGCAGCTTCGTTGGCTTTGCATTTTGATATTGTATCGCATATATAAAAATACTTAAATATTAATTATTTATAAAATTATTCCATTAAATATCTACGCGCAATTAAAACATTACGAAATAAAATGATGGTATATATTAATAGATGTAATGCCTAGAAATTGCACCTATTAATGTATATGATCATTTACACCTATTAATGAATACCATCATTTACACTTATTAATGAATTCCGTCATTTACACCTATTAATGACAAGTTATTAAGGATTTGCAATATAGTTTTCCACCTGATAAAAAAATTATAATTTTTAAATAAAAAGAAATAAACTATAAAAGATTAAAAAATAATGCCAGATATCTGAGGATCTACGAAAATCTTAGAAGACTATTAGGAGTGATGTAATCTGTGTGATGAAAAATTGATATAAATTCGAACAAACTGTTTACGTTTACTCTTACCTGAAGGGAAAGAAACTACATAATTTAACAGATTAATGAGAATCGCATCCCATAGAGAACCGATTGATAATTTATTTTATATTCAATAAAAAATACAATAAATTGACATGTAAATATTAATTAAATAGCCAAATCTTAGCTATTTAAACTTAATAAATATTTATTTTATTACGACTACAGTATAACTGGAAAAAATTTATTCTCTTCACATATTAATTTTTAAATTTCACGTATAAATTATATATATATATAGCAAAATTATAAAAAATGCATATTTTATCCTGTCTTCCAGAAAATAAAGTGATGTAAATAAATATAAAGCAAGAAACATCTCTGCATCATCATGCCAAAGTTATATATTTAAGAATTCTACATGGAATTTTTTTCTTTTTTTAAAGTATATTTATTAAAATATTTTAAATTTTGGAGTAAAAAATATAGTCTAATAAGTTTCATGCTTAATTTGAAATTTAAAATACGAACTCACCTTCAGGAATCGCAACTGTTAGCGTACAAGTCGTGTATGACTTTATATACCTTCAATAATTAGACAATCAAGTAGGATTAAAATTAAAACGCAATTTACTCCTCTCTTTTTAAGAGCCAGATGTGTGAAATTATAAAATAATTTTTTTAAAATATGGAGAGAAATTTATTTCAAGGGCGTTATTAATTTTAATTCTCGTTTTTACTGCTAAACAAATGAGCTCACCTGATTAACATATATATATGTTCTTTCTAAATAAAAATAAAATTATTTTTTCGTCTTTTATATGTATAAATTTAAACTTTGTTTATTCTCCAAGATGAAACAGAAGTATTGCTTAAATTCAAAAAAAGTTGATAGTTTTTTAGGAACATCATTATGTAAATTTGCTTATTCTCTAGAAATTGAATGATTATTTTTATCTAGAAGACTGAAAAAACTGTCTTTATTTACATTGTTTTTAAAATTAGAAGTAGCACTACTTGTAGTTTAGTTTTATTATTCACTATACAGTATATAAGTTCTGAGTATTCTTATCAATCAATGAACTTGGTTCTTCAACATATCCAATTACTTAACCCCACTCAGAATAAATATTTATATAGTTTAATATTGGCCAAACTATATAGCAGTATTTCCCAAACTTTTTCTATGACGGAACACTTCAGAAATCCTGAAATTTTTAAGGAACACCTTGGTTATTTTATATTATAGATAGATATTAATAATAAGTAAATTAGGCAAGTAAGTATGAGTTAAGAAAACAAAACAAACATTTATTATCAAATTGTAATTATGTAAAATAAACTTGCGACTCCAGTTTCAACTTGGCATAGTATTTAAAATCATATAAGGCTTATTAATTTTCATAATTTTTTGATCTTCTGCGGAACACCAGTGTTCCGCGGAACATAGTTTGGGAAACTCTGCTATATAGAATCACCACCGATGGTCTTCAATATTCTAAAGACTATAATGCTGATTCTGTTTAGTTTTAATATCATCATCTACTTGGATCATTCTTTTGATTGTTATTCATCATCTATTTGGATTATTACTTTGATTGTTATTCATCATCTATTTGGATCACTTTTTGATTGTTATTCATCATCTACTTGGATTATTCTTTTGATTGTTATTCATCTTCTACTTGGATCATTAATTTGATTATTATTCATTATCTATTTGGATCATTAATTTAATTGTTAGTCATCATCTACTTGGATCATTCTTTTGTTGCTAAGAATACAAAAATCTTTTTAAAACATTGAATATATTCAAAAGTTTAAAGTTTTGATTTCTGTTGAGCATAATCTACTTGGATTATTCTTGTGTGATTTTCTCTGTTATGCCAAGACGTTTCTTTATACTCGCTTTAACAAATGTCAACATTTTAAAGTTTTAAGTATGTCAATGTTATAAAAACCTTTATGCATTCTTAACAATTAATATCTAGATAATAAAATTGTACAGAATCATCATTAATAGTCTTCAGAATATTCAAGTCTATTAATGATGATTCTGTATAGGTTTGGTATTTGGATATGGAGAAGAACCAAGTTCATAAAAATTGTTAAGAATGCACAGAAGTTTTCATAACAGGTCATACTTAAAACTTTAAAATTTTGATTTCTGAACTAAGTTTAAAGGAACTTGTTAGTTAACTGAGAAAAATGAATGATCAAATAAGAATGATCCAAGTAATAGTTAAACGAAAATTAATGATTTCAACAAAACAAGAAACATACGATTTGATTTCTTTCAATTATAAATGGCAAATTAATCTTAAAATCTAATTTGCATCTACATCCGAAAAAAAACTTGATGCTTTTATTAATCTGTTAAATTATGATTGAAGTTATTTAATTACAGTTTATGTGAATTAAAATCTTAATTCCTTTAATCTCATTAACGATAAAAAAATCAATTTAAATATAGTTAATTAAATCTTAATTCGCGAAAAACTGTAAAGCTTACTAAATTAAGTGCATTAAAACCTTTTTTACGTACTAAATAATTCAATATTGAATAAAATGTATAAAATTAAATGAAGTAAAAAATATTCTGTTAATTTTAATCAAAACTTTTTTTTTTATTAATTAAATGTTGCACATCTGTTAATGGAAGTTTGCAACCTTCAATTAAAAGAATTAATAACACAGTTAATTCATTTAAAAATAAATCGTTTTTACTGCGCGTTATTCATTATACGGATTATTATAGTAATTAGTACCACCTTTAATTTTTTCATTATTATTAAAGAAAAGTACAAAATTTTGATTTTAATGATATTCTGAAACATGGAACGTCACACAACAATATGTATTTTTTTTCCGTTTAGCATCATGAATAAATTGAATAGAGTAAACGGTGGAAAAGGTATTTATTTATTTATAAGTTATTATCCGTTTTCTGATCTCATGTTTCATTTAAACATCTTGGTTTATTTACTTCGGCAGAACTTATGTAAATAATTAACTCCGAACATATGAAGTTCATACATCGAACAAACAGAAATCACGTCATTCCCTTCACAAACATGTCTACCGTTTATACAATTTTCCCTATCTAAAATTCACTTTAAAAAATAAATATTAGTAGAAACTATTTTTTTAATAAACTATCAGAAGCACGAAGTAAATGCCATCTCTAGAGATTATTACTTCTTTCCGTTTAATGTATAAATTGAATCAGAATCTGAATTCTCGTCTCTTGAATTATTTAGACAAAACAACTGCTGACTGATTTTTTTAAGAAAGAATTAATAATATAAGAACTTTTAATAGATATTAAGTAGCTAACTGGAAAGAGAAAACAAACAAACTGAAACTAACTAAATAATAATGAAAGAACTAGCTAAATACGTAAATTATAGTTAGTAGTTTCGACCTAAGTACATATAGTTTCTAATTGATATACTTCTATAGAAGATTCTCAATATCTACTTAGGACGAAAGTACTAAGTAGAAATTGAGAATCTTCTATAGAAGTATATCTATTTACTTATGAAGATTCTCAATATCTACTTAGGACGAAAGTACTAAAGATATTGAGTATACTCTTATATCTTTCCCAACTAAGTAGATATTGGCAATAACATTGAGTAGTACTGTAATTCTAAGTTTAAAATACACTGAACCTTAATTATCTGAAAAATCGGATAAATGACAATTATTAGCTAGGCACTGATATAATTCATAAGTATTAAAATGGCGGCAGCTACTTGTATCTTTGTACTTCCTTATATAGAATGTATAACATGGTAGTAAACATATGATTCATAAAAAAGAATGCCTAATCGTCGTCAAATTGGGTGAGTGGGGAATAGAATACACCTTCTGTCTGATACCCGCTTGGCATAAAAGGAAATTAAAGAAATCACTTCGCGTTGGGGAGTTGCAAACGTCAGTAACTGAAGGCTCATTTGCAGGACTTAATGGAACTGCTTTGGCAGTGCCTACTCTTGTCTGTGGTGAAACCACATAAGGACATTTGGGAGGCTTGTCCATTTGGTAATATTCTTTCCGATTTTTTGCGTTTTGTGCCTGAAAACATAAAAGTTCTTTTACACAAGCGCAAAGCGTTAAAGTTTGCGATTGCTTTCATCAATTGTTTTACTCCTTTCGCATCATGTATCTATCCATGATTAGTCACAAGGTGAAAAAGAGATGGAACTATGACGAAAACGTTTCCACTTACTGTAAAAGAGTCTTAAGTCTCAATGACATGTCTCCAGAGGATAATAAGTCATAATTTGTCTTATCGGTGGAATGTTGCACTGTAAATAATTCCTATACATAGTACAAACTGATAATTTAAATATTTTGTTGATTATTTTTCCAATATATTCTCCTTACGACGTTTTCGAGAATTTTCTTTTTTTTTTTTGGAAAGAGTGAATATTTAATCTTTATAATTAAGTCTTGCAAATATCTTTATTTTATATTGATAAATTTTTTGGAAAGCGTGAATATTTAATCTTTATAATTAAGTCTTGCAAATATCTTTATTTTATATTGATAAAACTAACATCTAAACTTGTATAATGAAAAATATCTATCTGGAAAATAATTTTAACTATAGAAAATATTTAAAGTATTTTTTCAGATAATCTATCCTGAGTGATATTAAAACACGTTTAGTTATATAAGAGACAGTTATTACTTTCAGAAGAAAAATTAAATTACAAAATTAGCAGTGCGACGAAACTCTCTCAAAACAACTATTTGCGTGGCCGATACGCTATTTTTAGTGAACAATATTTAAAATTGATCAATAAACTTGTATATAACCACCAATAAAATATAAACGAGACATCCTCAAAAAAATTCAGATAGTAAAACTACAGATTCACTTATAGAACATTAGATATAAAATTAAAAAATTGCATATGACAAAACTGATATTATATACCTAATTACAAAAAAGGTATTTTCGTGAGCGTGTGTTTAAACGAAAAATCGCAGACGTGTGTGTAGTCTGAGTTGTCATCCTCTCGTTAGACGAGACTTCTCTAACTTCATTAATTTTTATTGAAGTTATATCAATTTAATGACGCGAGAGTGAAACAATAAAAAAATCTGATAATAGAGGTTTCAGTATGTTTATGAACACAGATTAGTTGAGACAGATAGGACACTCTCATAGACTCTATTGTATACAAGAAACGAACGAAGCGCCTCTATGGAGCATACTCGAAATGAATTCAACTATTAATTAAAATGATGTTTTAATCTATTGAAAGTTTTAATTATAATTTTATTTTGTACTAAAACCGCCATAAGATTCGTAGAAACAATAATAACCGAATTTCCACTATCTACAACAAAACTGAAATGAGTAACGCCCATGGTAACGCAGGTACTGTCCATAGTGGCAGCACCTTCGAATAAGTGAAGTGTCCCATCTGTATCAACTAATCTGTGGTTTATGAATTTCCTCAATTTATTACTTGTATTTTTCATGAAATATGTTATGTATTGAATGAAAACAATAATATATTAGTGAATTTCTTTACTACAGTATATCGCTCCTGTGTTTCATTCAGTCTGATACAAGCGAGCAATGTTTTAACAAAATTCACTAGTTTCAAAAGTTTATAAAGTTTTCATCTGGAGGTAATGTTAAAAATTATAAATCTCTAACTATAAACCATCTCATTTATATAAAAAGAATACAACTAAAGAAAACTTATGGTTATTGATAATCAAATAAGAATAACCATTAAGTTCTGAAAAACTGTTAAAAGTTTCATCATGTGATAAAAGATATCTTCGCACTATGTACGAAGACAACAATCAGTTAGTCTTGCAGTTTAGGGCTCTGATATTTACGATATTTTTTTGTCAACAGATGACGCCACATTCCATTCTGGCAGCATACTATGTGGAGGGGCGAAACAAGCCCTTCCACATGCTGCCCACCCCTGCGGAGAGGTCAGCCGAATTATGGAGGATGGGGATCGACGGGCCGGGCCTGGAACCCATGATAAATAATTTCAAGAGGTGGGACCCGAGACTCGAACTCGGGTCCTCCAGAGTGGAAAGCCGAAGCGTAGGGCCTGCTCAGGTAGGTAAGAAGACTCGAACTCGGGTCCTTCCAGAGTGGAAAAGCCTGCTCAGGTTAGTAAATATCGGGCGGCCAATCCGGTCGACCGATATTTATTTACCTGAGCAGTATTTTAAAAAATTAAGCAACGTTGCTAGATTCTCTGTTTCAGATTAAAATATAGATCGGAAGAGCGTCGTGTAGGGAAAGAGTGTAGATCTCGGTGGTCTATGCCGGATATGACGACATTTTGACATCAATTCGCTTCGCCTATCACTTTTCGCAGCTTGGTGGGAACTAACCCTAACATTTTTTTTGTAGCAAAAGATATTATTCACATGGACTAACTCTGATAAGAGAACCAGGAATCAGAATGCTTATATCCTTATCAGAAATTACAATGAAGTTCAGTCATTTATTGTAGAACTTTCTAGAGAATAAAGATTTAAGCAGATTCATGTCCAACTAGATGCAAGATTCAAACTTTGCCATGGCAAAGATCAAAGTTCAATATGGTAATTAAGGTAAACTTAATTACCACAATACTGTTGACTGATTAAAAATATCAATTGTAACTAATAAATTTCAAGAAAAGCTAGATCTCTATAATCCCCACTGATCCAGACAATTCTTCTTTTATCCAAAGCAAACAAATTGACTTATCAATCTGAATATAAAGTCACTGAAATCACCAAAGAGCCAACTAGAGCAAGATTGATTGGCAATGACTTGGAAAAGAAAATGCTATATCCAACAATAACAACATTCAATCCAATTATTACATAAATACATTAAATACAATATTATGAAGCATAAAGAGAATTATTAAAAAGCAGAATTACAACTGACTGAACAGGTACCATATAAACTTTTCAATTCACAAGACAACCAATTGTTAAGTACAATAAACTATTAAAAAAAGTCAGTCAATATAAAACTTGCAAAATGAATTGAGCATTGATAAGAAAGTTTTTGTGAATTTCTCAGCTAATTACATCTTAATCCATGATTAAGAACTACTAGATTTTAGTAACAACATAATCCATTGGCCGGATTGGCCATGTGGAAATGCATCGGCTTTCCACTCTGGAGGACTGGGGTTCAAGTCTCAGGTCCCACCTCTTGAAAATATTTATCATGGAGTCCGGGCCCGGCCTGTCAATCCCTGTCCTTCACAATCCAACTGATCCCTCTGCAGGGGTAGGCAGCCTGTGAAAGGGCGTGTTTCGCCTTGCCACTTACTGGTTAGTATTCTTCCTGAATAGAAAGTGGCGTCATCTGTTGACAAAAAAAAAACAACATAATCCAAATCTAAATTTCAGTCCTGACAGATTTCCTGTCAGGGTTGAAATTCATGCAACATTAAGGAGATTAAAAACTACACATTCAGACAGCACTACTGCAGAATTTTAAAAGCATACAACTCAACAATCCTTAGCGACAAGCATTAGCTCTTCATCCAAAATTTCAAATAAGGAAAAAATCTTAAAAGTCTGGCAGTAGCCATATTATTGCTCTATTTACAAAAAAAGACAGAAAAATGACAGTCAGAATCTATTATTTCACTTAAACAAACTGCTTACAAAACCCTAGAACTTATTTCATATAATAGTTATTATTACATAAACCGGTTTCTGTTTCTGTGTTTGTATGTGTGTACCAATACTGAATGAACTACTCTAATAGTCAGTTGGCAGCACAAACAAAGCTGCTAGCAACCATATTGTAGGAACCATAATGTGCCAAGTCATTCAATGAATACATTTCTTGCTATTTGTAGTGTTTTTTTTGTGTTATTGGTATATATTGTTTAGCATATGGATGTAAGAATGAGCAAAGATGAGATGATAGAAGATAGGTACTAACTCCAGGTGAAAGATATTTCCTTTCAAAGGTGAGGAAATATTATATTTTATTATTTGGTATTAATAGTGTAATGATGTCCTTGTTTATTGTTTGATTATAATATTTTTTAAAAAATAAAATTTTATTCACTCCCTTAATTTGTGCTTGTTATTTTTCATAATTTAACATTTTTATAGCATAGAATACATGTAATATATTGCCCCTTTTTTACAATCCACTCTTGATGGCCTTTAAATCTATCATTCTCCTTCCACAAAACATTAAACTATTGGGAAAATGCAAAATTTGAAGTATTTTGAGCATTTCATTTGAAATTATTGAAAATAACAAATAAAGAGCACTAATACGCAGTAGTGACTTTAAGAAACTAATTTATTTCAGAATAACGGAGTATTTTCGGTCTAACAGCTAGACCATCATCAGCATATACAATAACACAAAATATTGTATATGCTGATGATAGTCTAACTGTTAGACCGAAAGTACTCCGTTATTCTGAAATAAATTAGTTTGTTAAAGTCACTACTGCCATTAGTGCTCTTTATTCATTATTGTATTAGTGTTACAGGCAGTTGATATTTTGTTTTATTTAATTATTGAAAATGTGTATTTATAAAAAATTATAATAATAAAATGATTTAATACTCCATATTGAGGTACTACACCCTTTTTATTAAACTATTAGAATCTAATCATCACACTTACTAAAATAAATGGGATTCATCTGGCCACCAAAACAAAAATCAATCTGCAATATCATCAAATTTACATTTGTGTCAGCCATGTTGCTGGCTGAAATTACAATGTTTTGACTAGCTTCGTTTTTCTAACATTGAGCAGTCTATCCAGTTTGTATAAAACATCCTTGATGTATACAGATGGATGCTGCAAAACTTCATGTGCAGTTTAAGATATTAATAATTCATTTTGCAGGAGATAAAAGTCAATCTATAAAATGCAATAGAGAGTTAATTTCTTTAATTTTTCTGCAAGAATATAGAAGTGAACTTATTTTATTCATAAAACCAGAATGCATTGAAGAAGAAATCATACATGATTTTATGTAATGATGATGGATATGATGATTTAAAACTTAATAAATCCGAGTTATGTTAAAATTCGAATAAATTATCTCTCTATTGCATTTTATAAATGCTTTTTATCTCCTAAAGAATAGAAGCTAATAATATTTTAAAATGCACATAATCTTTAGGGATATTCTAATTATTCTACAAATATTCTAGATATATAGTCTTTAGGAATCAGATCATGTGTATTCGAATCTATCATACTATTACACTGCTCATTTCTGTAAAGACTAATGTTTAAGAACTTCAAGCAGGGAAAGAAAAATTACGTTTTCAGAAAATCAAAACTCTTTTATTAAATAAAGCACTTTCGGCTCTACCAAACCCTCTTCAGTATTTAAGAACAATAAGCAAAATAATGGTTAATACTAAACAGTTATGTTCTAAATTCTAACATTCTAAAAAATCAATGTAAATAATTCAGCTCAATTATTAAAAGTGGAAAATAAATTTATTAAACTTGAAGATTATGGTATAATACAGTGGACTTTCGATTTTTTTCGAACTCCTGCTGACTCTCAAAAAAATCGTAAATGGGAATGACATTAACATTAAGGACTTTTTGGGTCCTACTAAATAGTTCGTAAATTGGATATTCACCTAAAAACGCGAGTCCACTTTATATATCTAATATTTTTTTATAAAATGATTCATTTTAATTAAAATTCCTTATATTTCAATTCTAAAACAAAAAATCCGGCAACGCTGCATAAGTTCTTAAAGTACTGCCAAGATTAGGCTACTGCTCAGGTAAGTGCAGGGCCGAGCCGACTAGTTGTGGTGACTGAGGCAAGTTTTAAAAATGGCTCCTTTTAAAATTTTTTGAAAAATTCAAAGTAATGAATAATAGTCTACTTAGTGTTTTTTTCATGTCTTGAGGGAAATGTAGTGTGGTCCACTCTGGCTCTTAACATCTTATAAAAATATAATAAAGATAATTTGCTGTGCAATAAACGACAAAACTAAAATTATAATAAAACTTTAATTTAATTGAAAAATAAACACATTCTGTTCATTTTTAATTAATCTCAAATTTATAGCCAATGATAAAACAGAATATTTCATCTATTTTATGTTTTAATTACGAATTTTATCACGTTGTTTTTTTGTTCATTATACATTTCATATTTTTACAATTCATTTTGGCGCCTGAGGCGGTTGCCTCGCCGCCTCACAGCGTTTTGTACTAGTTTTTTTTTGGTAATCCGGCAGTTTACTTATCCAGGTAAAGAACCGGTCCTGGGTAAGTAAACTGCCGGATTACCAAAAGTCAATTGAAACTATAAGAAGCAGAAACTGAAAACCCTTCCGAGTAAGATTACAAAAGTTGTAAAAAAAAGTACACAATTTTTATAAATAAGAACTTCAGAATTAAAAATTCATTTAAATTTTTGATAATGTTTAATTATACAAATTTCGTATACATTACTAAAATTATTAAGATGGCACATTTTTTCCATTACTTTACCAGTTGCTATATCGACCAACTGGTTAGTAATGACAATAATATTTATAAATATGCACCTGTTAATACTGATTTCCCCCCCTCTTCTAAACTAAAAATAAAAAAAAAATCAAATTTTGAAACGCAATTTAATTTGCAAAAATTAAAATTTATTTTGGTGGAATCAGGACATGTCGCCAAATGTAGGTACCACCTCCGTCCGAATCATAAAAAATATGATTAAAATCAATAAATGGGATCTTTGAATACTTTCATATTTTTTTTTACATAAAACACCAAATTTTGGGGCCTCTTGAATCCGGGGCTCAGGAAATGTGACCACCGTCTATCAGGTTAGGTTAGTGAAGCCGCCATATTGCACGAGGAATATTTTGTATCTGGCGATTTTGTGTAGAGCCCATAACAGGTTGGCCAACACTTATGATGGGGTCAATCGGATGGCTGAAGGATGGGGTTCAAAGGGCCCCCTCTTAAAAAACTGGGTGTGTGGAATTCGGATCCTCCAGGTTTATCATGAGGCTGGTTAGTTGGATTAGGTAGGTTAAGCCGCCATATCGCACGAGGGATATACTGTATCTGGTGGCGGTCACTTGTAGAACCCATCACAGGCTGGCCAACACAAGATGGCATCAACCGGATAAGATTCAACGGGCCGGTCCCCTCCTGAAAAATTGGAGGTGTTGAATCACCTCCAGGGTGGTAAGCCATAGCTTTATTATGAAGCCATCAGGCCGACCCTTCGTCTATCAGGGCCCGACTTTAAATGTTATAATCCAGAAACAAAAACTAGTTTTTTACTGTACTTAGAATCATTTAAATTTATGTTTTCTCTGAAAATTTGTATATGTGCAATTAAATCAATCTTATTAAAGCGCGTATTTCTTTATCAGTAACAGAAAATGACGCGTACCTCTATCTTCACTGATAAATAGTACGCATTTTACCAACAAAGAAAAAATAGCATGCATTCTCTTATCGAAGGAGAAAAAATAGAGGGGATTCTTTTATTGATTAAAAATAGCGCTCTCTCTAAACATAAATTACAACAAAGTGCTCTTTCATAAAAATTTCTTTAAAAAAAACACGTTAGTTTTGCTGACAAAGAAAATTCTCATTCAAATCTATACAAAGTGCTTTCATAAAAATTTCTTTAAAAAAACACGTTAGTTTTGCTGACAAAGAAAATTCTCATTCAAATCTATAAATCTGTGCTATTCACTAATATGACGCTACAGCCCTTAATAATCTTCATATTTTTACGATGACAAACCCGAGCGTGCGCAAAAACTGCTACAGTTTTATTGTTTTATAAACAACACACTCGAATTTTATTAAAAATAAATCATCCGGTATACCTAAAGCATCACACACATACGTGCTTTCAATTAAGAGATAACATGGTTTCAAGATTTTATCTAGTTTTCCTGATGGCCTTGTTTCTAGTTAAAAGTCAAGCAATGGAGGATAACGAAGAGGAGGAAGCAGATGATAGCGACGATCTAGGTAAATCAAATTAAAATTTTCTTGATAAATCGGGATAATTTCAAAAACCAATTTTATATTTTTAGACGACGAATCTTTAGACTTTTTAGAAGACCTGGATCTTTCTCCTGAAGATTTAGAATTTCTAGAGAATTATGACGAGTCCTTTGAAGATTATTAATTATTATGTTACCTAACCGTGTTTACGAAAATATATATAAATTTATGATGTAAAATTCTGAAGAGGAAAAAATTTATTAAAATATTTTTTACGTCTCGGAAGAATTGTTATTTTCTTTTTACAAACTACAAATAAATAAATTTCACTTGTTGGATGTATTTTTTGATTGTTTACATTATGATCTCTTATCACGAATCATTTTTTTGTAATCTATGAATAAATTCATAGTTCCTGTACATACATTTTTAATTTATATTTTCCATTAAGCTGATTTTACGGTTCCTTTAACACGATAGAAAATTAAACAGGGAATAAAATATTTTAATCCATTAAAACTTTATAAATTTAAAGTTATTTTGGTCGCATTTGCAAACAGCTGAAGCAGAAAAATTTGATTAAGGGAAAACTGATCTTCCCTAACCAATGAATTGCATTTTTTTTTAATTCAGTATTACTGATCAGAAATAGAAATATCTGAATATAAGTAGACTCCTACGTTTGTTTTCTGGAGCCAATAAAATGAATTGATCCGTATATAAGTCGATATTGGAAAATTTGTTTTGAAAACAAACTATCTGATCTTAAAGCATTTTTAAGAGCTGATGAACAGAATATTTTAATTAAAAATTATTAAATAATGGACCATTAAATTTTTATGATTTTAGACAAACTCTTAATTTTTTAAAAGTATTTAAAAAAATTGAAATTCGAAATGATCCGTATACAGTCAGTTAGTTTATTATATTGAAAACGTTTAAAATTTCTCGACTTATATTCGAGACACTTACGATAATTTTAAGTAGACTCCTACGTTTGTTTTCTGGAGCCAATAAAATGAATTGATCCGTATATAAGTCGATATTGGAAAATTTGTTTTGAAAACAAACTATCTGATCTTAAAGCATTTTTAAGAGCTGATGAACAGAATATTTTAATTAAAAATTATTAAATAATGGACCATTAAATTTTTATGATTTTAGACAAACTCTTAATTTTTTAAAAGTATTTAAAAAAATTGAAATTCGAAATGATCCGTATAGTCAGATATTTTATTATATTGAAAACGTTTAAAATTTCTCGACTTATATTCGAGACACTTACGATAATTGAGCCTCTCAGAAGCCAAACTGATTCACTCCCTTTTTTGTAAATTTCTCAATTTAGTACCAGAGCATATGATCAGTTCAAATGTGTGTTTGGGTACTAAAATTGAGAAATTTACAAAAAAAAAAATGAAGTAATCAGTATTGCAGTCTGCAGATGCTGCTTTCAAAATTTCTGATACATGCAAAATATGAAATAACTTTTGACTCTCAATTCTAAAAATTTGAAAGTTACATCTCGAAAATTTTCATGGCATCATAAACTTTGGATCAATGCATCAGGCTCTTTTTAGCTGATCCCACTGTTCATATATATCCGAAAACAAATGACAGATCTTATGGAAATCAGCATAAAAATATCAAAATGTGCTTTTATCATTACATAATTATCATGGTAATATCTTATCATGGTTCCATGAACATAAGTTTTGTATCAAAGAATACTTATATTTAATAAAATTTAAAAATGTTTTTTTTTTTTTAAATATTTATATTATTGTTAGTATTCTGTAACTGGTAAATTTTGTAAAATTAAATTATCCAAAAATAATTTATTTATTTCATATTGGAAAATTTTATTTAAACTTGCTTGTCAGTTTATTATTATTATAATTTATTAAAAAAATAAATCCCATTAAATCTATAAATTTATCACACTCAAATAGGTTAAGGTAACTGTTTACTCTTGTTGTAATCAAGTTCTAAGTCCTAATAAAGCACAATCATCAGTTTAAGATAAAGGAGTTAGATTTTAATAAGCATGAAAACATAACTGAAAATGTTTTTATGCTTATTAAAATCTAATTTCTTTTTCCTAAACTGCTGATTGTGCTTTATTAGGATTTAGAACTCTATAAATTTATAAGTTATTTTTGCTGATATCCATTTATATTAAAAATTACTTTATAGATCTTAAAATATATAAATTGTGTATTTTAATTTATTTTTATTATTGCAGAGATTTAATCCTAATATTCTGTCTAAAGTAAACAAAGAAAATGAGAAGGTAAAATTATCAATTCAAGTACTTAATTTAAAATTAATTAAAATGATTATTATTTTTTTATTTTATTAATTTATTGTCATTAATAGGTACATCATTTTTGTTGTTGTGCAATTGGAAGTCGTGATAGATCCTTATCAGTCTGGGTAAGAATTATCTGTTAAAATAAATTTATTTATATTAGAATAATCTTGCTTTATATCCACATAATTTAGAAATTTCAAAATTTATATTATAAAATATTTTTTGAGCTATTTTTTTTATAAATTTTAGGTACATAAGGCGAGTCCAGTAATAAATAAGCAAAAATATCAGCACTATGGCAGGATACATTTTCATAAGTACAATAAAAGAACACTTAAACTGTAGAAGCGCTTTCGATTTATTGAAAAATCCTCCTCAGTTACTATCATAACGTTAATTTCAAAACATGTTCCAAAGAATGCCAAGAGAAATATTCTTAACATTACGAACTCTTTTTTGTTGTCATAGCGACAACAGTTAAATACTGTAAAATAAAAGAAATATATAGATAACATAAATAAAATAATAAATTATGTAATACAATAAATATTATAAAAACTTCATATTAATTTAACAATTTTTTCTAATTTCAAAATAATTATTTTGAAATTATTATTGTATTAAACCAAAATAGTACTATGAAAAACAAAAATTTGTCATATTTTTTCATTGTGCAAAACTGAAGTCATACAATTTGGGTGCTGTACAAATCAAATGTTGGATGTATATGCATGACTTGCAGAACACATACATATATATGTGTTAATTATAAATTTTATTTATATACTGGTATTTCTTAACTTAGGTTTTTGAAATTATTATTGTATTAAACCAAAATAGTACTATGAAAAACAAAAATTTGTCATATTTTTTCATTGTGCAAAACTGAAGTCATACAATTTGGATGCTGTACAAATCAAATGTTAGATGTATATGCATGACTTGCAGAACATATACATATATATGTGTTAATTATAAATTTTATTTATATACTGGTATTTCTTAACTTAGGTATCTGATCTCTGTAAATCAAAACTTAAAAATTAAAAAAATTTTTTTGAGATATAGAACATAAATAGTATGGACTTGTAACTTACAAATACATGTTTATATTTGTAAGTTGCAAGTCCAAACCTTTGATTTACAATATCTAAAAATTAATGTTATTTATGTTATATTATTGTTTATTGTTTTGTGTATTGTTTATTGATCTAAAGTATCATATTACTGGTAAAATACCATTCCATGCAATATTGTCTCCTTTTCAGTCAGAGAACAATATTGTGCCATAACATGGTATAAGTACAATCACTGTAGTTCATCAGCTCTGATAGTTTTTGCATCAGAATTTTTGTTTAAAAAATTTTTTTGACTTCTGCAAAATTTGAATTATGCAAAAACCTTCAGTCCTAATTATTTGCTTAAGTCAGAAATAACTGTATACACATATATATTTGTGTCTAAATTTGTGTATTAGTTTAATGATGTGATTTGATATATTTACAGCTTACATGTTTAAAAAGACCTCTGGTTGTTATTCATCAGATATATATTTGTGTCTAAATTTGTGTATTAGTTTAACGATGTGATTTGATATATTTACAGCTTACATGTTTAAAAAGACCTCTGGTTGTTATTCATGATTTATTTTCAAATTCTGTTCTTGATATTTCATGGTGAGTTTTATAAATTTATTTTTTTATTTTTAAAATAAATTTTGATCAGTATAAAGTGATATATTTGTAGTGTTATATGAAGCTTTAATATATTTATAGATATTTAATGCATTATAAAAATATACTGACTAATGGTTATTATAACTTACAAAGAAAAAATCAGTATATAAAAAAGATTCATTTTAAAAATTTAATTTTTATTGACAATAATAATGTTTTTGACTCTGAAATGAGCCTTTTTAAATTACATTTACTAAAATAACACTAAATATTCTATAATTCTAAAAATTCAAAAACAAAAATCTATTACATTTTCATAATGCACATGAGTGTGCATTCAAAAATAGTTTATATGTTACAGGACAAACCCGAATTCAGGAAATACTAGAATTTCCAAGTTAAAATGAGAACGTCCTAACGCTTGTCAGACCTAGTATTTCCTAGGCTGAACTTGAATTGCCAAACATTTCTTATTCAATGTCCAGAATTTCTAGTTTTTCCTAGTCAAAACTTGATGTGGCAAAAAGTTAAAATGAAAGTCTTCATTTCTCATGTATTCCCACTCAGAGTTCCATATTTTCCAGCATGATGTGGCAAACAGTTAAAATGAAAGTCTTCATTTCTCATGTATTCCCACTCAGAGTTCCATATTTTCCAGCAGAAATTTCTTTCTTTAGAGAATATCTGCCATGATAAACAAATCTCATCGAGGAAGGCTGCAATCTGCACTAGTGGAAGTACATACATAGAGATAAATCTGCTTTAAATGCATGAAACATTGTATATCTAAATTATGTTTGTACAAAAAGTATCACATTTTGTGTAATCCTAAATGCCAAAAAGCCTACCTTGCAAAAATAATTAACAGAAACCTATGTGTGTTTTTTATTTTTGTTTTTATGGTAATACCATGAATATCATAAAAACAAAAATATATCATTCTTGATTAATTGATTAAAAATATGAATTCATTAAAAATAGTATTATAATGAATATAATGCATATTTTTATTACTCAACAGGAAATAATAATTTCATTGTTATCTTCTATAGAAAAAATGAAATAAGGCAAATTGAAAACATAGCTAACTCTTATTAATTATTACATGGTTGAGTTTAAAGTACTGAAATTGCCATTTTTTTATTTTTATGGACAAATATTTTAATATTTTTATTAGTTGAAGCTCAATATAAAATACGAAGTAAAAATTTTTAAAAGTTGAAAAACATACATAGATTTTTATATTTATTTATTTTTGCAAGGTAGGCTTTTGTGACATTTAGAATTACACAAAATGTTATTTTTTTTATACAAACATAAAAAGATATACAATGCTTTGTGCATTTAAAGCAGATTTAGTTCTATGTATGTATTTCCACTGGTGCAGATTGCAGCCTTCTTCAATTAAATTTGTTTATCCTGGTGGATATTCGCTAAAGAAAGAAATTTCTGCTGGTAAATATTGAACTCTGAATGGGAATACATGAGAAATGAAGTCTTTCATTTTAACTGTTTGCCACTTCAGGTTTTGACTAGGAAAACTAGAAATTCCTGACTTTGAATAAGAAATGTTCAGCATTTTGAATTCAGGCTAGGAAATATTATTGGGTTGTCCGGAAAGTTCGTGCGTTTTTTTCAATAAGCAAATAAAACGAAATTTACATAAAACACAAAATTTTGGGGCCTTTTGAATCCGGGGCTCAGGAAATGTGACCACAGTCTATCAGGTTAGGTTAGTGAAGCCGCCATATTGCACAAGGAATATTTTGTATCTGGCGATTTTGTGTAGAGCCCATCACAGGCTGGCCAACACTTGTGATGGGGTCAATCGGATGGCTGAAGGATGGGGTTCAAAGGGCCCCTCTTAAAAAACTGGGTGTGTGGAATTCGGATCCTCCAGGTTTATCATGAGGCTGGTTAGTTGGATTAGATAGGTTAAGCCGCCATATCGCACGAGGGATATACTGTATCTGGTAGCGGTCTCTTGTAGAACCCATCACAGGCTGGCCAACACAAGATGGCATCAACCGGATAAGATTCAACGGGCCGGTCCCCTCCTGAAAAATTGGAGGTGTTGAATCACCTCCAGGGTGGTAAGCCATAGCTTTATTATGAAGCCATCAGGCCGACCCTTCGTCTATCAGGGCCCGACTTTAAATGTTATAATCCAGAAACAAAAACTAGTTTTTTACTGTACTTAGAATCATTTCAATTTATGTTTTCTCTGAAAATTTGTATATGTGCAATTAAATCAATCTTATTAAAGCGCGTATTTCTTTATCAGTAACAGAAAATGACGCGTACCTCTATCTTCACTGATAAATAGTACGCATTTTACCAACAAAGAAAAAATAGCATGCATTCTCTTATCGAAGGAGAAAAAATAGAGGGCATTCTTTTATTGATTAAAAATAGCGCTCTCTCTAAACATAAATTACAACAAAGTGCTCTTTCATAAAAATTTCTTTAAAAAACACGTTATTTTGCTGACAAAGAAAATTGTCATTCAAATCTATAAATTTGTGCTATTCACTAATATGACGCTACGGCCCTTAATAATCTTCATATTTTTACGATGACAAACCCGAGCGTGCGCAAAAACTGCTACAGTTTTATTGTTTTATAAACAACACACTCGAATTTTATTAAAAATAAATCATCCGGTATACCTAAAGCATCACACACATACGTCCTTTCAATTAAGAGATAACATGGTTTCAAGATTTTATCTAGTTTTCCTGATGGCCTTGTTTCTGGTTAAAAGTCAAGCAATGGAGGATAACGAAGAGGAGGAAGCAGATGATAGCGACGATCTAGGTAAATCAAATTAAAATTTTCTTGATAAATCGGGATAATTTCAAAAACCAATTTTATATTTTAGACGACGAATCTTTAGACTTTTTAGAAGATCTGGATCTTTCTCCTGAAGATTTAGAATTTCTAGAGAATTATGACGAGTCCTTTGAAGATTATTAATTATTATATTACCTAACGATGTTTACGAAAATATATATAAATTTATGATGTAAAATTCTGAAGAGGAAAAAATTTATTAAAATATTTTTTACGTCTCGGAAGAATTGTTATTTTCTTTTTACAAACTACAAATAAATAAATTTCACTTGTTGGATGTATTTTTTGATTGTTTACATTATGATCTCTTATCACGAATCATTTTTTTGTAATCTATGAATAAATTCATAGTTCCTGTACATACATTTTTAATTTATATTTTCCATTAAGCTGATTTTACGGTTCCTTTAACACGATAGAAAATTAAACAGGGAATAAAATATTTTAATCCATTAAAACTTTATAAATTTAAAGTTATTTTGGTCGCATTTGCAAACAGCTGAAGCAGAAAAATTTGATTAAGGGAAAACTGATCTTCCCTAACCAATGAATTGCATTTTTTTTTTTTT
>AYEL01085094.1:0-90129 GCA_000484575.1 Olivierus martensii
TGTATTAAAATTTAACTGTAATTTCATACAGCATAATTTATAATGAGAAGTTTGAACACATGGGTGCGATGTAATTGTTTTAAGGCGGTTATAAGTAAACCTGTTTAGTGTAACTAGTGTGAATTTACATCTCGGAGGATAAAGCGGTGGCTACACCCTCCATATAAACAGAAAGAAGAAGAACTAGTGTGAACGACTAATAAATCCGGTTTGTTGAAAGCTGGCTTAAAACAAGTCGGTTTAAGAATTAAGCCCGCTTACTTTGTACCGTGTGAATTGGGTATTACTAGTTAAAGTTAGCCAAATACATTAAGCGTAACGTTGTTTTAACTTTCGATTAATGTCTAAACTACATTCTAGTTTCTTTAAATACTAATGTGAAGTAAAGTTGGCCATCTACATTATGCGTAACGTCGTTTTAACTTTCGATTAATGTCTAAACTACATTCTAGTTTCTTTAAATACTAATGTGAAGTCAGCATTCCTTTATTTTACCAGCATTTACATGAAATGTTTATAATTTACGTAAATTTTATAAATTGTCGTCATTCGTTCATCTACTTATTCTAAAATCTTTGGTTTTCTTTCCTTTTGTAATAACTTTAACACAAAAAAATTGACGATTATGAGGAATCCAATTTTTGTTCGCCGATCTTCAAAGCAACTTATTTGTCTCGAAACTCATTTTATATTCAAATTGACTTCCTGCATATTTATAAATAATACAAATAGCACAAAATATTAAAAGAAATATAAAAACACTAAACTCGAGATAAATGAAGAAATATTTAAAAATGACACACAACCCTTTAAAGCTAGCCAATCATCTTCGAGTACACAAAGCGTTACGACAGTCACGTCGTTCTCCTACTGACTACGACTTAGGCTGGATTCACACTGAACGGATTGGACTGCGATCGCAACCACGACCGCGACCGTTGCTATAGACACAATCCCATCAGGCCTCGCTTCACTACTGCGAAGAATAGCGTAAGCCAAGCCTGATGGGATTGTTTCTATAGCAACGGTCGTGGTCATGATCGTGATCGCAGTCACAAAGCCAGTGTGAATCCAGCTTTAGTATGAAGGCGAGCGACGCAATGCGATACTTAATGGCAACGCGACGCGTCATGACGCTTTGTAAACTAGATGGTGATTGGCTCGCTTTAAAGGGTTAACTCGAAAACGGTGTCATTTAGATCAGTGATTCTCAACCTGGGCGATATCGCCCCCAGGGGGCGTTCTCGTTCTCGAAGGGGGCAATCGGGGCCGATAGACAACCAAAAATTGTACACAATAGTTTGCTTCTTAAGTATTTCTTTTGATCAGCCATTTAATAAACCTAAATTTTTTCTGCATTTACGTCCTGAGTTTTATATCAATATTTTGTAATGAAAGAAGATATTCATCCAGAAACACTATCGGTTCCATTTCTTTTGGAAACTGAGGAAGGCAAGCGTATGGTAATAAAAAATATGCCTTTCTCAGGGAAAAAATGTTTTATATATATATATATGTATGCTTCGTTTAAGTCATACATTCGACCTTGTGCCTTGGTGGATTGAGTTAAGATGACGGGGGGCACTCAGAACAATCGTATTCACCCAAGGGGGCGCTAGGCTCGAAAAGGTTGAGAACCACTGATTTAGACCACATGTTCATTAGACATTTTCGGCTTGTTTCGAGGTCCCCTATCAGTACACAAAATATTACGACGAAGTTTTTCTTCACTCTGTATATTCTCCATTTGAATCAGCTTTTTAAAGCTCACACATTTGAAAATTCATGTTTACACAAGCTGAGACGTATTTGAACCAGTATAAAAAAATATTACTACTTTTCAAATGACCGGTTACTAATAATTTAAGATTCCATTTAGAGCATCGGTTCTCAATCAATGGTACGTGAGACATGATTAGTGGTACGTGAATAATCTTGACTTCCTATTTGTATATGAGGCGTATTTTTGTAAATGGTACTGAAATTTTGGTGGTACGCATTTATGAAAAAGTTGAGAACAGCTGATTTAGAGTATGTTTTCCCTGAAAATTTTGCACCTTTCACTATGTTTCAAACAAAATTTAACTTTCAAGATGTCCATAATTTTATTATATCAAACTTCAATGTATTTTTCAACTACTTCAATACACCTAAGAGCACAATTTATGTGCAAACAGCATATTATGATGTCGATGTCTCCTTCGATAGTATGACTTCCAACTGAACTTCAAAAATCTCTCAAATACTTAAAAATATATGAAACCAGCATGGAGGTTAGGTTAAGCCGCCATATCAAAGGCTGGCCAACACTCATTATGGGGTCAACAGGATATTGGATAGGGTTCAAGATCATGGTGATTAGGTTAGGTAGGTTAAGCCGCCATATCACACGAGGGATAAAACATATCTGGCGGCGGCCATGTATAGAGTCCATCACAGCTGCCCAACACCAATGATAGGGTCAACCGGATGGTTGAAAGATGGGTTCAACCCTCCTAAAATCTGTAGTAGTGGGACCTGGATCTTCCAGGGTGGTAAGCAACAGCTTTACCATGCAGCCCCATGCATGAAGATTTTAAACATTCGTTCAAGAATTTTTTTTGGATTTAATCAACCCCTCTCACATTTTTGGTACATTCCAAACTAGTTTTGGGCGAAAGTGATTTCCAAGTTTATGCAATTTTAAAATTCAAGAAAATATTTTGCAGAAAAGTTAATATTATGCTCGCCATCAAACATACTGACGAAATTTATATTTTGATCTTTTCAAACGAATTCAAAAACAAACTTTACGATTTACTAAATAGTAAATAAACAAAATTTGACATTAATAATTCAAATAGTAAAAAAAAACAATTGATACACGAAAGATCAGGTAAAATATGATTTATCAGACCTAGAGATTATGAATTAAAATGGAATGCAATGACGTAATTAACAAAATTTGACATTAATAATTCAAATAGTAAAAAAAAAAAATTCAATTGATACACGAAAGATCAAGTAAAATATGATTTATCAGACCTAGAGATTATGAATTAAAATGGAATGCAATGACGTAATTAAAAATGATACTCGACTAATACTAAAAAAGTTTCATAAGAAAACTATGCAATTTTCGATGGTGATTCAATACACAGATGTTATAGCAATTGTCAAGATGACGTAGATGTTTCAAGTTGATGCTCCTATATATACACAGAGAAAACCTCATTTTTACAGAAATTTCATTTACATTCAAACTTACTTCTGTTTTTAATTTCAAAAAAGTAGTCAAAATGTCTTCTAAAACACTATTAGTACTGCTACTGGTCGGTGTATTAGTTTCTACTTTCTTCACGGCCGATGCCTATCCTGCATCAATGGATAATTATGATGATGGTTTGTATTTATTTGTTAACGGCAAGTTGCTTTTTCTATAGTTAACAAAATAAATTTTGAATTTCAGCCTTAGAAGAATTGGACAATCTTGATTTAGATGATTATTTCGACTTAGAACCTGCCGATTTCGTTTTATTAGACATGTGGGCAAATATGTTGGAAAGTTCGGACTTTGATGATATGGAATAATTTTACTTAAAAAATTAAATTTGTATTTAAAAATCTGGCTTGTAATATTTTTCCTTTTTTGAAAATAAAGTTAGATTATTAAAATTTGAGTAAGTATAATTTGTATTTTTGGATTAATCAATTCTATCAGTAAACTCACTTCAAATTGCAACTGTTGAATCATATGATCCAATTCAGCTATTAAAAATTTCATCAATTTGTTTGAAGAATATATTTTGTAACTTGAATCAAAAACAGATCACAGTGAAATTCAGTCTGATGATAAAAAATATATGCATAATTCAAAATTTTATGATAATTTGATTGATAATCCAGGTAGTTTTCACATTTTGTTTGTATGAAAGTTGTCTACTTTTCTGTTTTTGTATAAAATTTAATCTTTCAACATCAATAAAGATATTGATTGTTAATTTTTGTTTGAGTTTAATGTCAAGAGGTATTATCAGACTTCCAATTTTATCAGCAATTGACACAATCTCCATCAGCATAATAATAAAATAGTTTTGACTAATATAAATATAGCCAGACAACACTCCTGCCAGCCATGTTCCTCAGATGGCGGATGACAGAACCTCTAATAGGCTGCTCCAAATAATGAATTGTGAACCAAAGGCACAACAGAAGAGTGACAAGCCAACTGTATTATTTGCCTTCAACCTCTACAAGCAATTGTTCATGGAGGAATCTACCCGACAAGTACAGATAAGGATGAGTGAGTGAATATAAATATTCCATTATAAAAATTAATAATAGGAGCCAAGCTGTGGTAGCCTTAAGGATAATGTAGTATACTAATTCAATCTTGATTATGGCATTTAACTAAAATGAAATAAGAATCAAACACATCCAATTTTTTGGGTTTAACAAATTTCTCGATTACTACAGAAGTTACTGACCAATAGCAATATCCTAACAAAAATTTTAAATTAATCCATTATCAAAAAACAACTAATAATTTTGTAACCTGAAAATATTAAAACAAACTACTTTAAGTTGACATCAAATGCCATAAACAGAAAAAAAACTAATGTAGCAGTAATGTCGAATTGAAAAATTCAGTGTTAATGAAATGAATCTTCATGTTTTGCATTTGAAGTGTTAACTGGTCAATTTATTCTGAATTCCTTAAATGTTATTATTAATAATAATTTAAATACTTCACACAAATACAGTATGTATTTTTGATGTGCTTCATTAAATTTGATCAGTACACTAAAATTTAAAAAAAAAAAAGCCAAATTCAATTTTATTGAATTAGCAAAACCTTATTTTTATCTACTTACATAGTTTCTTACTTTCTTTCATTGTTTGGACAGATATACAACGAGAATATCTCAGAATAATATTGTGTAAATACAAAAAACGGTAAATATAGATTAACTCGAAGGATATCATGCAACACTGCACTCCGTTTTTCTTTCAACCTAGAAGACTGCAGTTACTTCCTTTGCAATCTGAGTAATGAACAGTGACATTTGAATTTGCAGCTTCAAAAACGGCATTTTTATGCAGGTGTTTACTGCACAAACCCCACTTAAACCACAATGTAGATTACAAAAATTTACAAAATTTTTTTAAACATTTAACAATTTGTCATTTTTCATGAAGAAAAATTTTACAAAAATGTTTTTGATCAAATGTCATAGAAAATTAACTGTATTGCTTAATGGACAACACAGATATAATTTTTCGAAAAATACCAATTTATTACAAAGTCAAGTCTTATTTTTATTGAAAACTAATTAAGGATTTTTTTTAATATATAACATATCAAAAGAAACAACAGATAACAGGAAAATTCAAGAATAAAAAAGTTATTTTGTATATAATTAAAGCAAAAAGATTAAGTTAATAAAAGAATAGAAAATACAACTACGAATAATAAATCTTTCTAATAATTATCGAGTAACTGTTCATGCAATAACAATTCCAAGAAATTATTAGAAAGACAAATTTGAATATGGAAAGAAAAAATAGTCAAGTGTTTCAAAACAAATATTCTGGATTACTGATAATTAACAATTTTCATTTTCTGAATGTTATTTTACAGCTTATCTGGAAAACAGCTGTTACTTTTTCTATTTTTTAATTTGTTAAAACAAAGAATAAATTTTTAAATATATTCAGAAAATGTATAATGAAATTCTACGTACAAATTTCTAGTTAAAAAAAGGAGTCCTCAGCAATATAAAATTAATTGCACATTATCATCATGAAAAAGCTTGGGGAATGCACATTCTTGTTAACAAATATGGCAATACAAGTTTCATTACAACAATAAAACATGCTTGGACTTTTTGCCTTTTACATATATCAAAATCATCAACAGCATTGTGAGTTTCAGAACTGAGACTGAATCTGCTGAAAACTTCCACTTGTAGACTTAATCTGTCAAAATTATAGATTTTCGATAATATATTATTTGAAGAGTTTCATTCAAGATTGCTGAAAATTAAGTTTTCATAACTGCTAGTAGTGATTTTAGTAAGCGGAAGAGAAAAGTGGCACAGCTAAGAGCAATGTAGGCACAAGAATATCATTTTATCAACAAATGCCAATAAAAATGTGCCTTGTAATTCGATAAATTGCAGAAATTTGAGCTAAGCTGTGTTAATTAATAATTAATATAATTTGTTTTGAGCTAGATTTTGTTCACAGTGCTGCACATGTGACCCAACAGCTACAGCTGTGGAAGAAGTCAAAGTTAATAAAAAGTTTTTAGTTAATAGGTTCCACATAATTAGCTGGCAACATTCCATTCTGTCCCGTGCGTTTTACTGTTCCAGTCATCCATCCTTCATCAATGGAAACACAATTGATTATCACGTCACCATCTTTAAAGCTCACTTCGTCAGAATCCTGTGCTACATAATCATACATGGCACGAAATGTCTACAAGAAATATAAGGATAGAGTTTAATAAACTATCACTTTTAATTTGTTATTATTCATATTAATAGATTAAATGCATATTCTAAGATATAAAACCCAAACCCATAAAATATTTTAAAATTGCATAAGTTTGACAAACTTACCCCTCCTGGTCTCATCATACCACCACCCATATTCTGTGAATCTATTAAAATAAAGTAGATTTTACTTTTAAAATATGAAAAAAAAAACTTTTTTTTGACTAACAATCAATAATATTTAATAATAAATCAATGTTATTAAATGCATTAAAATTATTTTAAGAAAATAACAATAAAAATTTAAAATTATTATAGAAATTAACACCATTTCTCATTTTTTTAAACATTTGCAAAGTTTTTATTACATTATAATGCCAATATAACAGTAATTCATATTTAATCGTAATCATAAATGTGACGGAAGATTTTATCACGAGTAATTTTATGCAAAAAAATAAGAATAAAAGAAATGGAGACCTAAATTCCTTGTTTGGATATATAAAGAATGTCCTGAAAATATTCCAAAATTTATTTGTGAATCTGGGATGTTTATTTTGCCAAAGCATTCCTATCTATATTTATATAAAACATCTGGAGAGAAACAGGTTACTATAAAAAAAGATTAAATAGCAAATGATAAACACCACATAAGATAAAAGAAATTTAATTAATTTTAAGTTTTTTTTTTTTTTTTTACTTATCGTATATTTATTTTTACACTTACATAAGGGATCGTAATTTTTTTTTTTTTTTTTTTTACTTACTTTCATGTAAGAAACCAATATTTAATTTATTAAATTTAAGTAAATGCAGTATAAATGAGTTACGTTTAATATGTTCTAAAATTAGAGAATGAAATTTTTTGTTTCAAATTAGTTTAGACTGACGACTATCACTGAACATTTTTTTTTAAATATTACAATAATTTTAACAGAAACACCAATAATGGCATTTTTAGTTTGTTTTGTAATTATAGATTCTTGGTAACCAAACAAATTAGTTTTCATAAAATATTCATTAAAAAATTTTAAAATGCGACACTTTTTTTCATTCAGCTTCAAATTAGTTAATGATGAATGAAACTACTTGAAAAATATCAGTTAATGTAACCAAGATATGATATTGCATTATCAATGATAATTACAATATTTAGTAACAACAAAATATGTCTTAGTGTATAAGTAAAAATCATATAAAAATTTATCAAATTTCAAATTTTTAAATGCTTTTATGCATCTTAACAGTTGAATTTAAGTTTATTATTTAAAGATTGCATAAATTAATTCTAAATAATAAATTTTAGCAAACAAATGATAAATTTTGATATTTCAAGTTTTATCATTCCTTTATCAGAACATAACTAAAGGAATATTTTTAATTATTACCGAAACAAGCTATAATATTAATATTATTGATTTGAACTCATTATAAATTGAAAACATTTATAAATACATAATTTTTCTTCAATCTGCATTAAATCTCAATTATGTAAAAGCATTATCTAATAGTTTTATTTAATAAAAATAATAACTATGATTTAAAAAACATTAACATAATATTCAAAGCTTTTTCTTTTGTATTTTGTTTTATTAATGTGTAATTAATAAATTATAAGAATTATGTTCAAAATATAAGAAAATTTATTTTTTAGTAAACATTTCCTCAAATAATACAGAAATGTATATATAGTAACTTATAAGACGATTTAAAACTATATATCATCTGTTTATATCATCAAGGTTTGTTTTAAAAAAACAAACCTTGTAAAATCTAATGAAATAACTTTTTAATTCTTCAGTACAGAATTTTGACTGCCATTTATTATTAATTCATATTTAATTTATCATTCAGCCAATAAGAACAGTTTGAAAACTTGTTATTAATGAATAATAAGCAATAAGTTAAATTATAATTAGATTTATGCATATTGCAGTCTTTAAGCTATAATATTTAAAAGGCCCTTTCAAATGAATTTTATTTATTTTTTATACTTTTAGTCAAGCATGGTGTCCTAAGCTGTATTTTGTCTAGCTTATATTTATATCCAGTAGGTCAAACTATAAATGGATTAAAAGTTCAAAATTAATATGACAAAATACTTTCATAGATTTGTTTTAATAATCATTTTCATTACTAATCATTTATATAAGAGAAAATACTTTTAATTAACAAAATTTGTATATGCTATTTTTCTTTATTGATAAATGGATGCATAATTAAAAACGTTTGGGGACCACTGATATTGATTATCTAAAGACAGAACATATAACTGCTGTTACAATATACAATAATTAATATTTAGAATTAATTATTGACAGTAACATTAATTTTCGCTATAGTAATGGATAATCAATGATGGCATATTAACATGTAAAATTGCAATATTGCACTGTAATTCAATGACAATTTTTAATATATTTTCCTACCGAAATTTTTTCTTTAAAGACATATCTACACAAGTTCTTCCGAACTTGTACTTGCAAACAAAAATTTATTTCTATAAATTTAGTTTAAATAACTGATATGATTTATTAAATTGATCTGTTTTTGATTTTTCTCTGATGTCTCTCAAATTTTCTAAAACTAAAAATATTATATATACAGAATTATTACAAGATCGTGATTCTTTTGTCTAAAATTTGAAAATTATTTTGTCTAGTAATTGTAAATGAATTTTACTTTACATATTTTATTAATACTGTTTAAATGTAGCATGATTCGGATTTAACATGTTTTAAAATCAAATTAAATAAAATCAAATCAACTGAAAAAAACTGATTCGTTTAAAAGTATTTATGTTTAATTAAAACACAAAAATAATTAATATTTAAATAGAAGTAACTCTTGACAAATTCAATAAATGACATTTTTCATTAAAAAATATATTTATAATATTAAATTTTTCTCTTTTGATATGCTTAGTAATTCTTGCACCAAGTGACAAATTACTTGGTTATTAAATCAATTTTTGATTGATGTTTTAACTCTCAATATATCTGCTAATGTTATCATTTTTGAATTTGTATTCTTTATACTAATTTATTCATTAGTTTAACATTTTTTCTGATGTATAATCAATACAGAAATATGATGAATATATCAAGAGAAAGTAGCTACTAGTACGACAATATCGACAAAATTACTCAATTCTTCTAATATTTTTACAAATAATTCCCGAATAAAAATTTTATTCATTTTTTAAATACTTATAGTAAACATTTTTTTTTTTTGTAATTTAAAAAATAAGAATAATTATATTCTTAACTGATTATATAACAAAATCATTTTTGTAATGCACATTATTTTTTTAGTTTTACTAAATGTATACTGTAATTGCTTTTAGTCATTTGTCAAGAGTTGATAAATAATCTGGGATTCCAAGAATATCTAAAAACTGTGGCATTAAAAATGTAACAAGCATTGCATATGCATATACCTGAAGTGAATGAATTCAAAGTCACTTAGGTACATGAAAACATCAGCTTAATTAAAAAAAGTCAATAATGAAAACTTATTCTTAAATAATAAATGTATTATCAGCATTTCTAGCAAGGAAAATGTGAAAATATATATTCCTATACATCAAGTATATAACTGTTGTATATACTTATAGTTTATGCACAAAAATAACATTGGATAAATAACATGTTAATCAACAATAATATTTATTACAGAAAAATTCAACTTTTATTTTAAATATTATGAATTATATACCAAATTTTTTTTTTTTCAATTTAATTTTACAGAATGTTTTAACACACACAATTATAATAATAAAATAATCTTGAAGTTCAAATATTAAAATCATTCATAAAAAATTATTATTATTAACAGTATTAAATATATTTTCATGAAATATATGAAAATACAGCAAATCTCACATTTAGCAGACTTTATAGTGGACTCACATTTTTATGAACCTCCAATTTATGAACTACATGTTTTTACCAAACTATTTAGTTGGTTCCAAAAAGTCCCTGATGTTAATTAATGGCATTCCCATTTACAAACTTTTTTGGGGATCCATACGAGTTCATAAAATCGAGAGTTCACTGTATTTAGTTTCATATACTAAAAGTATGATAGTTTCATTCCACAAGTATACTTTACAAAAGCTAGTGAACAGTTCAGCTTTTTATAATAATTTTTGGATTGAGAATGTAAAATCAAAACTAAGGAAGATAATTTCACAAGAAATGTCTGAAATTATCATATTTACTCATGAAATTTTTGCATTTAACGATTTTCTCAATGTTTTAGAGAAATTTTTATATTTTTTATAACTAAAAATTATTATGTTTTATGTTGTTTAGCTATAAATTATAAGTTAACTAGGCAATTTTGAAATATTTTTGTGTTGTAATAATTTTTAGAGAGGGCAGTAACTATTTCTTACTAGCAATTGTTAATAATACATTATTATATATTTCAAATTTGTCAACATACAAACTCTAAACAAAACAATGTGTTCTATGATATAACATGGAGAATTAATAACTATATAATCAAGTATAGTTGTTAGTGTATATATATATGTGATTAATTAAATACTATAAAATTTTTAATTTGGCTTCTAATTAAATAAATTATTGACAAATATAAATTTTATGCAAGATAATATACTGTAAATATAACACACATAATATAAAGTTTAATATGATATTTTTAGCAAACAATCAATAAAAGAGCATTGTTCAGTGTTGCAATGTTGCTGCTAATACTGGAACAAACGGGAATTTATGCTATTTAAATGAGTAATGTATTGTAATAAATTTTTAAGTTAATAAAAATTATACTCTTTGTAGCTTCATTTGCCTGAAATAAAAGCAACGACATATAATAATGTTTTTAGTCATTTATTAATACCTTACTGATAAGAAAAAAGTTAAATATTTTCATTATTTATTAATTCAATTTTTAATACTGAAAATAATGAAGCACAGAAAATAAGCACTAAAAGCAGAAAGTATATATTTTAATTGGAAAATATCTTCAGCCATTCAATGACCATCTTTAGTCAAATAAATGTAATTCATAGAACATGTTTTAAATTACAAAAAATTTAACAGTAGAAATATTGTGAAATAAAATAAACAATTATATAAATGACAAGTTTACAAAATATATAAAAAATAACTACAGAGGGTTCCTGACATACAACTATCCATACTTATGACTGCTGCCATCAATACTTTTGCAATAATGGTAGTCATCTAGTGGATGAGCTAGTTACTAGAATTTTTATTATGTAGTATTCGTACTTAATCTTGAGTTTCATGCTTCCGTATTTTAGGTATCCAGGCTCAATCCATTCAACCCAATACTAAATGAATGAAAGCAGGGAATTCAGATTCCATATTTCTGAAAAAGTTTTGATGGATTTAGTATAGGCATCAATTCAGCTATTGTAATGTCCTGTTGGGCCTATCACAGATGTAAGCAGTTCATAGTTGAGTCTGCAATGGATATTATTATAGAGTATTCAGCCAATGATTGGAAAGTGGTGGTAAAAAATAAAGAGCATTTTTATTCAACATTACTGTATGCTACTACTTTTTGAAAGAATATTGAATATTCCAAGCTCTGGTAGTTGGGAATGTAATCTCCATTTATAATATTGTGCATATGAAAAATAGTGTTCCGAGTTATGGAGGATTCGAATTACAATTGCAATTTTTGAACATAACCCCATCATAAGTAATAGACTCCCTGTAAAATAGAATAATTGCATAAATAAAGTACATAAAACTGTAACAGAGAAATAATGCCGAAAGGTGGCAAAAATGGAAATGGAACATGAATATTAAGAGAATGGTTGGAAAACTGAATTAACATGCATGTTATATATAACATTTCTAAGTGGAAAGTATTAAAATAGGATTTTATTAATTTGCAATGGAATTTAGTTAAATTTTTTCTATCTTAATACCTTTATATAAATACCTTGTATGAAAATGTTAACTAATCTTTATGTTTAAACAATTTCCAATCAGTTAATATCAGGAAATAACATTTTTAAGAGTATTAATATATAATGATTATAAAAAAAGTGCTATAATGATGTAAAATTTATTTTATTTCATAATAAAGTAGATTTTTATCTAATATTTGTTCTATCTAAATCAGTGACTACTAGGGTGACTAGGAAGACACCCTATACTAGGGTGCCCTCGAAGCAATTTTTAAGTGTCCACTATTCAAATATCTGAAATCTAAATTTTAGATATTTGAACAACAAATACTCGTAGTTGTAATGAATAATTTTAGAAAAATTTTTTACAATTGCACACTTTATTTTATCTTTGCCATTTTAACATTTATATGATTTGTACAATTAAATTGTTGATGAAAACTGAATCTTAGCAACAGCTATATAACACTAGATGACTAAATGAATCAATTTTCGATTACTAGAGACATCTGATGCCGCATATAGTGAACTATTTTCTATTCCCACTATCCTTGTATACTTGTATACTTAAGGTGCCTGCCGAACTCTCGCATTTCTGAAATATGCCCTCCTACTAAAAAAGGTTGCCGACCCCTGCTCTATATCAATGAATGCATGATATGAAAACTGATGCTGTCATTTACAAAAACTGCCAAAAATTAAATTATAATTGACTTAAAATGATATTCCACAAAAAATTTTATATACAGTAGAATCCTTATTATCTGAGGTGATTTGTCATTCACTTTGTGTTGAATTTTTTTTTAATTTTTATAATAAAACGCTTTTACTTTTATTTATACTGATTTATTACAAAATTTAAAAAATAAACATGAAGTGAATGAGAATTCATTTTTAAATTATATAATAAAAGTCATTATATTCAAAAAGGAATCTAACCAAAAAAAAAGAAAAACTATCATCATGTTTATGTATTAAAATTCAACTTATTTAATAATAATTTACTAAACCTCATGTATTATCCGAGTTTTGATTACCTGAGGTACCCTCGGTTCACATTAGCTTGGATAATCGGAACTCTATGGTATAGCAAAAATTTTCTTTTGGTATAATAAAAAGAAAATGATTTGAATCTTTATCAAGATTAAAAATAAACAACTTTAAAATTGTTAATTTAAAATATCAGAAATTTTCTACAAATTTGTATTTACAACTTGATATGATTTCCATATTAATCAATATCACCACAACTATAAATAAATTAATCTTTAATTTCTTTGCAGTCTAAACTATCCAAATTTTATCCCTGGTGAACTATTTTAAAATTAAACTACCAATAAAATAATTATTTATTAATTATTCTATGGTGCCATCATCTATTGAATTAATAATTAATTATTAATTTGATATATGGTGAATTATTTGCTAATAATCCTTAGTTAGATTGAATTATGTTAAATTTAAATTTTTATTTTCACAATTCGGTATTTTTTTTATTATAATATAAATTTAATGAACTATTTATAAATAATTAATTTTATTATTTCATTACATTACTTCAATACTTATATAATATCTTATCTCATAAAATTTAATTATATCTTATTTAATTTCGTTTTGAAGTGCAGCTATCATAACAAGATTATTATATATGTTTCATAACAAAACAAGTGGTTTAGACATTGGTTACTACGAATTAACTTTTTTAATGCTTTTTTTAATGCTTTTTTTAATCTCTTGATATGATTATTTTCCAATGCTTTTAATATATTAATCTATCTTAAATGCAAGCATAATCATCAGATTTTTTTGAAGACAATGATATGACCATCTGTAGCAGTAACTAATCAAACACATCTAAAAGCATTTATACATAAAAAGCTATTTTTTGAATATTAAAAAATTTAAAGATGATTTAACACATTCTACTTTAACTGAATTACATAAGTTAGCAGTTCTTATGAAAAGTATTCAAATGTAATTTCTGCAAATGGCAAATCTTTTATATGATATAAATTGTTTTATTTGATAGTTATCTCAAACTATGACGAGATGCCCTATTTGGTTCACTTTTTCTCTTTCCTAAGGAAAAGTATATATTAAAATTTATATAATAATAATACTTGTTATGAAGAAACAAGAAGTTATATAATTATATCAAAACTAGTAAAGCAAAAATGCTAAAATGAAACTGTTAATAAGATTATATTAAAAATCACAGACCTATTAAACGAATTAGATAACTGGAAAACCAAATCTTGGCATAGATAATATCCGAGTGATTTTGAAGACAAGATGGATAACAGATAACATTGAAATCATAACAGATAATTGTATTTGCTATCAAGAAGGAAATAAATGGTCTTATTTGGTAATATAAAACAGATATTATTTACAAATGTAATGAAAACTAAAATTAAGAAACTCAATGAGAAATGAAACCCGAGGCAAAAAAGAATCTTTTATTTCACAAAAGAAACATTTTTGACCACTGTTAATTGGTCTACGTCAGCTTTAGTTATCTGTTACATAGAGAGTAGGATAACTAAAGCTGATGCAGACCAGTTGACAGTGGTCGAAAACGTTTCTTTTATGAAATAAAAAGATTCTTTTCTTCCTAGTGCTGTACTGTTCTTTTTATTTCTTTTATAATTGGCAGAATGTCTACAATCATAGAAAAGAAACTCTTTAATTTTTTTATTTATGAAGATGATCTTGGATTATATCATGATTTTATCATAATTATAAATAGCACTATAATTAGAATTGCAAATAATTATTTGTTGGAACATATGTAAAAACTGATTGGAATCTGAAGTAATTGAAATTACAATACAAGATACTATGAGATTTTTGCATATAAAAGGATCAACATTTAGAATATAATACTTGAGATATTATTGTAATTGAAGAAAGCATTACACCTAGAGAAAACAAATTTAAGGAGAAAGAACTGAAGAAAATAACAAAATATTAAAATTTTGAAATTGAAGTAAGTTATTTATGAACAAACTTAAAGCAGGTAGATATAAAGAACATATTACTGTTATATGCATGATTTTTTGATCTACCGATTATACAAAGATTATTCAGGAATTATTTTAAAGTTTTTGATATCAGAAACATTATGTCAACTGATAAAAAGAGTAATGTTAGACAGTTTATATATTTGGCACCATTATTTTATCAGCTTTTAAATTCTTAGTTAAATTTGAAATGTTCAACAAAATCAAACATTAGATATCAAATATCCAAAGTCAAATTGATCCCTAACGTGATAATTCCAAACTGTAATTATAATAATTATTTTAAATCAAGGCTATGATGCCACTAATTTGGTTTTGAATATTTGATTTCTAGATATTACCATAATTAAGTTGCATTTGAGTATAAAGTTAACATTTTTTTGGCTGACACACATTATTTAATAATAACAATAATAATAATAATAATAATAATAATAATAATAATAAGGCTTTAAAAATAAATAAAATTAAATATAAATGAATTCTATCGTGTGATCTAAACAATTCTCGAATATTTTTAACTATGGATGATTTTACATTTTCATTTACTTATCACAAATCATACAACAACAAATATATAGATAATTTTGAAAGAGAACAAATTTTGTTTGCTTAGGCAATAATATTCTGTATTAAAAAAAAGGATATATGTTAAATTATATGATCAATTCATTAACATTTACTAACTTTTTATATTTCAAAAATTATGCATTAACTAGGGTTGCAGAGTCGGATGGCAAATGATCCCACTATGACTCCGACTCCACCTTTTAAAAAAAATCTCTCTGACTCTGACTCAGATGCCCTAAAATTTGTAAAGTCCGACTCAGGGCAGGTTAAAATTCTGACTCAGACTCCACCCAAAAACTTCCAACTCTGCAACCCAGGGTTGCAAAATCGGATCCAATTCAGACTCCAACTTTTACAAAAAACCGACTCCGACTCCTTAAAATTTGTAAGGTCCTACTACAGACAGTTTAAAATTCCGACTCCAACACTGCAACCCTGGCATTAACTGTTATAAAAAAAAATTCATAGATCTCATAGAATATCTTTTACTTATTTTAAGATTAGCATTGATTAGTCGATAATCTAAATATTATTCTGAGGTTAGTATTTAATTTTATACACAATAATCTCTGTATATTCATCATACAAATAATATGTTGTTTCAGAAATATTTTTATATATAAAATGAAATTTTTCAATACAATTAAAATCTGTCAGAGAAAACTACACACCAAGAAACAGCACATAATTAGTTTTGCCTAATTCATTTTAAATCATTAAATCTGATAGTTTTAATTCTCTTGTAACTTATATCAAATTACTGATCTTGTAAACTACTATTTTAACTAACTGCTAATAATAATAATATCTGGAAATAACAGCACAAAACAGCAGTTGATAAATAATAATTAAAATTTTAATCTAACTGTTTTCGGTTGCTATACAACCATCGCCAGTATTAAGAACAGAATACAAAAAACTTTTTCTAGTATCTTTTTGAACATATATCTCATAATAAAATAAATTTAAAAAATTTAATATTAAGATTAATATTTATTAATGGAAATTTATAACACATATTAACATATTATTAAAATATATTAGGGGATGCCCTTGGATAATTTATGCTTGCAATGTATCTCAATACAATGCTCGTAAACCAGATTTAAATTTTTTTACCTATTAATAGAGTTGAAAAATCTTTGAGATCTTTCTGGAGTAGAGCTGCAAGGACTTTAAACGCTTTGTATCTTTCAGAATAAGGAGGCTGCCCATATTTACATATTTATGTAAGGTGGAGGAATTATTAAATAAATAAATATTACATATAATACAAAAGATGTGTACATACTTTATTTTTTACCAGTTTTATATTATTGAGTGAGCAAATTTACGAATACTTACAGTTAAATTTATTAAAAAATTAATGAATTAAAATTAAATTAAATGCCTCTATGGGATACTTAAGTTATTATGTAGTGTCTTATCAGTTTGCTATAAATGGTTGTATTATTTATCAACTGCTGTTTTGTGCTGTTATTTCCAGTTATTACTGATCTTGCTTTGAATAAATAAAAAAATTTACTATTTTTATGGAAATAAATCTATATTGTAATTAGCAAATATTTTTAGCAGTTGGTTTCAATTGAACTGAATAAAAACTTAAAAAGAATTCGAAGATTTTAACAAATTTTATAATTCTAATAAGATGAGATTATATTTTTACATAAAATTTTTGTTACATCTGAGAGCGTTTGATATTTCATTTTCGTATATTTTGACAGACAAGAGAGAGATCCAATTTCAAAGATTTACTTTCTATAAAAACAGCTATGTTTCTATTCAGAAATTTATATTTAAATCGCAAAACATTTTAGTGAATATATCTAAATTCAATATTTAAGCATTAGCAAAAGCACATTTTCAATGCCACAGTTAAATCATTCATGTAATCTCAGGATTAAAAAAAAATTTTTAATTAAAAAATTAATAGTCTATAAAAGAAAACAGGTATTGTAAATTACGAGTTTTCTTAGTTGTAAAATCTTGTTTTCATTTATCTCACCTCCACAGAAAACAGGAGTATTTGATAACTCTGTTCTGTAACCGGCTGCATGAGACTCATTTAGAGGGTCGTAATCAGCAATGGAACCAATCTTACGTGTGGGATAACTATTAACTGTGAATTACCAAACGAAACAAAAATATGAAGTAGATCGGAAGAGCGGTTCAGCAGGAATGCCGAGACCGATATCGTATGCCGTCTTCTGCTTGAAAAAAAAAAAATAGTTGATACTGTTGGTTTAAATGTTTTTGCGTCAACGTTTCTTCAATAATGGAATATCAGCATTAAATTTCATAGAAAATAAGGATGAAAAAATGGTTGAAAGATGTTAAGAATAAAGAATAATTTATTGGTAAAATTATAAAATAAAATTATCATATTCCATTGCAAAACTGGTACCTGGTCCCTCTTGGGATGTATAGATGACAGTAGAGCTAAGTTTGGAGGAATAGGGAGATTCATGGGCTTCTGGGGGAACCATGGGTTCAAAATCTGCTATCTTTCCTGGAGGTGACATTGGTGGTTGTGGCGAGGGAGATGGTGGTGATGCAGTAGCTGTTATAAGTTATGACAATTGTTATTATTGGTAATATTAGGAATGAAGGAAGGAAATTAATATTTCGCCAAAACGATTAGAGTAGTTATAATTAGTAGCAATGCAAAAATATTTAATAACAAAAAAAAAATTGAATTTTAAAATTAAATGCCATATTTACTCAGATAATTTATTAGCTTTAACAGAAGTTAATCTTCCTATAAATGTGAATATAATACACATGCATTTCAATTTTTAAAACAAAAATAGTGATAAAAATGCATAAGTTATGTGGGTAAATATGGTTTTTCTCTTTTTCATATAATGAAAGTATAAATCTATTCTAAAACAAATTTATTTTCTCAATTTTCTGATAAAATTTCGAAGAAAATCAATTGTAAGATTTCTTTCTACAGAAATAAGATTTGGTTAATTTTATCATTTAATTTAATTTAACAAAAATTAAATTTAATTTTTCAAAATCAAATTAACAAAAAAGCTTAAAAGCTTTTATAGGAAACATGACCATATATTTTCTGTTAATCTGTCTGAAGATCCTTTAGTAAAACTGTTATTTTTACGAAAGTATAAAATTAACAAATCTTATCCACATTAGAAATTTCACAATTGATTTTGTTCTACAGATATTAACTCCAAAGTTTAGAACTATAGATAAAATAAATTGCTAGATTAATTAAAATCTGCATTAAAATTTAAGTTATATGACAAATAATAATATGAAGATTATTTGTCCTTAATTTTCATTGGGACATTAGATTTTATTTTGTACTTTTAATACAGATAATTTTTTTAATATCATATTCAACTTTAGATTGTTATTTGAAAATTATAGCCAAGTCCTGAACTAAAAAGTAAAATTATCTTATAAAAAATTATTAAAAAAAAAAAAAAATGGTTTCTCAATGTATATTGCTTCTTTCACAACTTAATCCTGCAATGTGTTTGGCTAATATCAATTATGTTTTTACAATTAAGAGCTTAAACTATTCTCAAATTTAATTTTTTTATTTATTTGTATAGATCAATGTATAATTAATTGCCTCTGGATTATTTCTCTGACAAAATTGACAAGGTCTAGCTAATTAGTTGAATGCACATTTTGTGTCCACAAAGAGAATCAAAAATTCATCAATGAAATAAAGATCTTTTTTTCCCCTTCTCTGAAGATAGTTTATCTCATTCTGATACTAAACCCATGACCTTCTTCCAGTTAACAAATGGATTTATTCAAACGAGCACCTAGCCTGTTGTTATGGCCAATAGTTCCTAATGATTTATCTCCATTGTCCAATCTCAGCTTAAAAAATAATGTTCTATATGTTATCACAATTCATTTCTTGAATTTTTTTATTATAGTAAAGGAATAATTTAATTTTAGATGCATTTATAAATTTTATAGAACACTATATATGCAATTAAATAAAAAAAACTAAAGAATTCTGATAAAAATATCAGAAAATAACTATAGAAGTCAATAATCATCATATTTTTAATAATTTATCATTTAAAAATCCTTTAATAAAATGTAATAAAGATAATAATTTTAATAAATGAGCTTTAAAGCAATTTTCCAATTATATATTTTTCTAAGCATAAAATAATTATTTATGCTTTTTTTCTTTTTATCAAATAGAAGTCGTTAATTTTAACCAAAACTGTTAAAAAAAACTATTAAATATTAATCATATTTGCAATATTTTAGAATTTGATATCAAAGTCTGAAACATTTCAAAGATTTATCTTAAAAGATAATCTAATAATCTTTTGAAACAAAACTATAACAGATTATTTTTGAAATGGAAAATTATAAAAGAAAAAAATAATAATAAAAGTACAGTTACAACAGGTTTACAAATTCTAATTATAAGGTAAAGCAAATTTTATCCAATAATTATCACTGTCACAAATATAATTCACTTTTTTAGAAATTAATGCAGATAAACTTGTTTATTAACAAGATAAAAAGTCATTTTAATCAGATTTAGGGACAAACCAGATAAATCAGTTTCAATTACAAAAAACAATTTAAACATTTTTCTTTATGATGAAAGATTCTGATGTTAAACTAACTGAATAAGAAATGATTAAGTAAATGCATTACACATGAACTCAATAAATTCACAAAATTCTATTCTTATTCAAATCAAACAAACTTCTTTTACTTAACTGTGAAACCAATAATTCGAAAAAAAAAAATTAAGATTGCAGTAATTACTTTATTTGACTAACAATTTTAATATTCCTTTTTTTTTTTCCAATGTCTCGTTTGGTCCATTATCAGATCTTGATGATGACCAAAAGAGAATTGAAAATGTTAGTCGAGTAATTAATTTCTGCAATCTGATAATTTTTTGAATAATTGGTTTACAGCATAATAAATTGTACAAAGCATTGTAATCTCTTTTAGATATAAAAAATACATTTTATAACATTTTTCAATCATAACTTATAACATTTTTTGGTAATGAATTAAAATAAATTTGAAAGAGAAGACTATCTTTCTTTCAAAACTGCTTATAAATAATAATAATAATAATAATAATAATAATAATAATAATAATAATAATGATCTTAAAGTTATCATCTCTTTTCTATAATAAAAACTAACTTGGTTATTAAACAAATATATAAAAAATTAATATACAAATATAAACAAATATTTAAAGAAAAATTTATACCATTAGGTACAGGATGCGGCACACCATTCTTTTCTGGCACGAGATGGCGTTTCTGTTCCATCTGCTTCTTCTTTTCAAGATCACCATGATAGGCAACATTGCTGATAATTTTTGAGGTATTGCGTATACGAACAGTTTCGGGATCGTCGGCAACTTGTGTAACTTTCCCCTTCTGTTTTTCAAAATCCTCGTGATATTTCACCTGATTTATAAAGTTTCACTTCAGTATATATATTTCATATTACTACTTAATTTAAATGTAATATAAATAAGACTTTCTTAAAAAGATATACGATATAGCGAAAACTGATTTTTCAAAAAATGTTGTGATACTTAGGAACTCACGTTACTCTGCAGTTTAGTGTTCTCTGCCAGTCTTCTAATTTCAGGTGTGTCGGCTACCGCAGTATGCTTAGCTTGTGGACAATGACTGAAAAATTCAATTTTATTTTTCAAACAAAACAAATAACCCCTCTAAATTAATTATTATAAACCTCTAGAAGTGTCAAGGGCATCTCTCTAACAGTAGTAACATTTTTTTTAACCGACTTAAAAGAATGCTGAATTTTAGAACAATAATTTTGTTCTTGAGACTGATAGCATAAAAAGTAGTTTTTCTCTAACTATAACAGTAAAGTGATAATTATAAACTATAAAATTAACATTTTTAATTATAATTATTCTGTAACCTATGTCAAGTTGTAATTAACCAATTTAATGTTTAGAAAATGGAGGAACTTGCTTGTTAAGTTCTAATGGGATAGAGACTAGAAGGGTGCAATGATATACAAACTTCCCGAGGAATAAAAAGCTTTATTACCATCCATAATTATTCTATTAAATTTGGTCAACATTTTCAGTTCGTTGTGCGTAAAAAGAAAAAGCAGAAAAGGCTTTTTTGTTTCAAAAACGTTAATGGCATACTAGTTTGAATTTTAAATAAAATAAAAATTAAAAAATATATATTATTTATTTTGACAAATAAACGCTAAATTATCTTCTAATTCAAGAAATACTAAAAGTGGAATTAAAACAATTTTGCTAAACGTTTCCTGATCGGTTGAATAATTCTGTAAGACGATCCGATTTTGTAACGATCATAAACACTTGACGCACTGCTAATGAACGTTTTTTTTTTTTTTTTTTTTTTTTTTTTTTTTTTTTTTTTTTTTTTTTTTACGCACTGCTAATGAACTTTTTTTTTTTTTTTATTTTTCCTCCTCTCCCTCCTTCCTGACGAAACTGCCACATGACCTACTCCAGTATGTCTGAATATGGAAATATCTCACAGGCGTGACGTAGCAGTTACATAGCAGGAAATGACAGCTAATCCGCCTTCTTAAATACAGCCTACTTTTCGACGTTTTCGTAACTGCGTTGACGCTTCTTGCGCCTCTATAAAGTTATGTTCTGGTGTACGCATTCCTCTTGGTTAAAATTAGTGACGACCACTGATTAATCTGCTATTGGAATATTTCCAGTTTAACGCTTTCTTTTTTTAAAGTAAACACGATTGGTGATTGCGTCAGTGCGTAAAACTATCTCGTTTTCGCTAGAGAGAGGAAAAAAAGTGCGCTAAACAGCGTGAAAAATCATGAGATGTCCCATCAACTTAGATCGACATTTTGGCTATATTTTGACATTCATAGCGCAAGAAAAATACTCGACACTCGACAACAAATGTCCTATTATAACGTGCCTATCATAATATTGTTTATACGATTAAAACTAGTCTAAATATCTGAAAAATTGGCTCCATAAGTTAACGTATGTGATCAAAACCTAAAAAAAATTTTAAAATGGCGCAACACTCGGCATTATCGTCAGCGATCGAACAGAGCTATCACACTCAGACTTATTTCAGTTATCTAACCCCAACAGCATAATATATAACTGTTTCCTGACATTGTTTCCGCCATATTTCAGTTTATATTACGAAAATATACTTTAGTAAGTACTGCACTAAAGAACCAGCAGCATTCTTTCGGTTTTAAGTTCCTATATACACAGTACATAAACTATACAGATAAGCAGTCGTTCGCACCTTTTCGATCGACCTTGTTTTGGTTTCGAATTACACGACCAAAATCGGTTTTCGGACATGTGATACGCCGCCATGTTTCTACGTCTTGGATCTATATATCATTTTTTTCTAGAGTGGAGTCGTTTATTTAGACGTCAACACGCCCGATTTTATTGTTTACCGAATATGGGTCATGTCAGTCGAAGTTACAGAATGCAAAATATGACCTAGTAACCGATGGACAAGCAAACTGGTCGAGGGAAGCATTGTTATATCAACCTTTTACTCTTCTAACGCTTGCTTGAAATCAATGACAATTCGTGATTGCGCCTAAACATCCTATTTTTCCCAGTACCTTCTGTGTCTTTACTACTGACACAGAATACGTTTTTACACGCTGATAAACACACGAAAGGTTAAATCCTTTTAGATATACGATATATTCATTCTATCGAACAGAACAATCATTAATGAAAAGAAAACATTAGTCTGAACTTAAAAGAAAACTAACAGGCGTGACCATCTACTTTCTTAATGAGATGTGTAATTAACCAATTTATGACCTCATTCAGTTAAACTCTCATGATCTAAAGGGGCATTACAATATGACAATTTTTTTATTTAAAATTTATTCCAAAAAATAACTTCAACACCTGTCAGATCAGTTTTCACATGGGTTAAGACATGAATTAAAAAAAAAAAAAACAAAAAACAAAAATTGACTAAAAGTTATCTATAAATTTTTTTTAATCAAGTTTTCCTCTAGTGTATAGGTCCTCCTCAGTCAATGAACTGAGAAAAAGAACAGAAATAACTGCAGCCAGATCCAACCGTAGTCAGTCAGTCACCATCAATCACATCTGTCTCTCGAGGAACGTGATTGTATTTTGATCCCGTCTGGACTCCTGTAACAATTGTAGCATCCTTCCAATTTTAAAATATGCATGCAGGATGACAAAACTGACCTAAAAATTAACTTTACTGGAATGTAGAGGAAATGGACAAATTTGTCTTTTGATATGCTGCCAAAATCAACCGATGACCCGTAGATCTAAAATAGCAGAGGTTGTCATCCGGGTCGGAGAGAGATGTCAGTCAGATGTTTCCTAATGTGATAAATGCGACAATCTTGAAATATCTACAGACAGACGCAATTAGTCATTGAAAATGCAAAACAACATATACTATCCATTAGTGAAATATTGAAATTAAGAGATATCGCAATGACAATTCTATTTTTAAAATATCACTGCAAAAAAATCAATCTGTAATCGGATTCCCGCAATTCCAATAAATGATTACTTGATCATAACATATGTGAACAGATGTTCAACGTTTTTTCAATACTCGATAACATTGAAATGCTATAAATTAAAATGTTATCAATATGCAACTGAAGAGAATTTTATTTATGTTAGAAGCACCTGTTGGATCTTAACTAAATATGGTAGATAACTGTGAACAGAAACGTTCTTAGAATGCACTGCTATTCAAGATTAGTGTATACGGTGTATTGAAATGAAATCCGAGCAGATTTCTCAATAAAAATATTACTTCCTTATATAAAAATTTCACTTTTTATTAAATAAAATGCTTAAATAAAGTATAAATGTTGTAATATCTTACATAATATTAAAAAAAGTAAAATTGAAATGAATAAAATTCACTGTAATGATGAACTGGCAGAATTTAATATTTCTGTATCATATAGAGGCTATATAAATTTTCATTTCAGTCAGTCATGTTTTTTTCATAACAACACAGTTGATCTAAACAATATTCATTCCAGTTTTATTGATTCAAAAACAGATTTTCTGTTTTCAAGCTAAGAAAACTGCATTTTCTAGTTCAGGTGTTTGGCCTCAGTACAATAGGTTGCTGGCAAAACATTCCAGTATTTGGAAGAGGTTTAACTGTATTATTTTAAAATATCTTGCCAACTTTAATCTATTCAGGAAGCATTTACTAAAAACACAGAACATTTTCATTTTGTTTCTATTAAATTTTTAATTTCTGTTATCCTAAAAGGCATCTAACATTCTTGGAATGTCAAAACACAAAAAGGTCAACTCCTATTATTATTCAAAAATATTTATTATAGCATTTTCTAGCAAGGAAGTTGTTTTTATCTTTAACCTAAATACTTAGAGATGTTAAATCTACAATAAAAATTAAAAAAACTGGAATTTTGTGTATATATTTTTTATATCTTTTATATGAAAATTACATTTTTCAATTTAAATTTTTCCATTTATAAATTATTCACTTTAATATCTTATATCAAAAAAATTACTACTAATATTAATATACAGGTGGTCCTCAACTTTTGTACTTAATTGATTCCTGAAATGTGTACGAAAAGTTAAAATGTACGAAAGTAGAACAATATAAAAAAAAACATGGAAAATGTTTTTAAATATTCATTTTACAATATTAGCAATATTTGAAATATGTATTTTACGGCAAAACAGATAAACTGACAACATACAACCTAACAAGAGAAGACAGAGTGGCTACAAGGAAATATGGATGTTTTTGGGATACATATCAATAAAAATTTAACTTTAAAATATGCACAAAATAGAGAATTATACTAAAGTCGAACACACAAAAGTCGAGGACCACCTGTATAAAAAGTACACATCATTAAAATATTTTTCAAACAAGGAAAAAACAGATAAGCAATTTACCTGTTACCAATTAGTTTGGATTCAAATTTTATAATATTTAGAATTAGCGAGTCGTATATAAGAAACAATGTTAACTAAAAAATTTTGTTGATCTTACAATAATTCCTTAACGTTGCAAAGAAATGTAGGATGTCGATAGTATTATTTCATAAAATTATTTATATACATTTAATAAGCTTTTATACATTTTAAATAGTTATAAACAGATTATAAAATAATAATCAGTTCTTTATATTCAACTTGTTTTATGTAAAATTCTTTTTCAATAACAAAATATAATTAAAATTTTTAAATTCTATAAATTTTATATATATAATTTACTTATGCATTTTTATAACAGTAAAATCAATATTACATATGTTTAATTATAATTGAATTTGAGAGATCTAAGTGACTTCAATATCTGTAAATACCATCACTGTAAGATAAGATGCAAGTCTAACATTAAAGGGCAAATTCCATAAGTTATGACCTCTCAACTGCAATAAAAATTTTAATCAATTTTAAAGTAGTAATATCAACAAGTATATATTGTAAAAAATTTAAAATCTATTATAGCAGACAGTTGACTTAATAATGCCCTTGACACTTTCGAAACCAACTGTATAATCTTATTTATATTGACAAATTCTATGATTTAACAACATTTTGATATTGTACTTACGCATTACAGTATGGAAGTTTGTTGAAACCTTTATACGTTTTCATATTCAACGTCATCCCACATTCTTGACATTTAAAACACAATTTATGCCATATCTAATAAAATTCCAACATGATCGTTAATCAGAAATATTGATAGTACATCAATTTTCTTTTAGTCTAAAAGAGAACCAGTTAAGTATTCAGAAATATTTGATATTATTCAAGAATCTGAATCTTGATTACAATACTGGAATATTTTATGAATAATAAACTTGATAGTAAATACAGAATATCATATAGGAATTGGATAAATGAACTGAAGATATTTTAAAAATTTTCGTGTGGATTAAAACTAAATTTAACATACACTTCATATTCTATGAAATGTTTGTTATTTGTTTATTTTAAACAAGCAATAAACACTAGGAATCAAATAATATTTATCTACAATGTCAGTTTATAAGATTTGTATTTCTTGTAACAACAACAAATCTCGAAACAGCTAAATTCCTATTTACTGCTTTTTAATGCTTAATTCAATTACCTTATCATGCATAGTATTAAAACAAAAAAATTTCTGAATGATAATAATTTGCATACAGCTTAAATAGTTCTTCCTTTGTTAACATTCAGTATCGCTATCAAGAATGTTTTCTTAATTTGTCAACAGTTAATCAATGAACACACACTACCTAGTAGACACTGTTTTATTTATGTGATCAGATAAACAAAGTGTAAATATCTCTAGACAAATGAATCCCTCTGAAGATTAAAAGAAATTAATGAATATTTAATCTTTAGTACTTAATTCAGAGAAATGTAAAAAAAAATTAATTTCAATCATTCCTCCTCCAACAAATTACGCTGGTAGAGCACCACGACAGAAATTAGATTGTCAAACTTTATTTCTGAGAGGAAATAGCTGTCAGATCAAATTTTTCACTCTACACACAATAATTAATAATATTAAATAATGTTACATATATGCCATACAATTACTTCATAATTATGAATGTAAAAAATATTTGCATCTGTTAGCATTTATTGTCTTAATACTGTAAAGTCTAAACATTTAATTTACAGCAATGAAGGTAAATTTTATTTTTATGATGTTTTTCAAAACAAGTATTATGTCTATTATTAGTATAATTATATTAAAATAATTTGATTACGTAAATAACACAGTTCAACAAGAAGAAAAGTAATCCGACTTCTCTATCTCATTTTATTGCTGAGTTATATTTTTAGACAATATATAAAAATAAGTACACTCTCTACTTCTCTGCTACAAGGAAATAATCTGCTTTATTCTGATGAAAAAGCAAATTAATATGATTAATATAGCTTCTGTAATTGTGAAAATTTATTATCTAAACAGTTGATTAGAAATTGATAGATTAAAACATGACATGATAAGATTATCTTTAATTTATAACCAATAAATTTATATGTTTTGCTATAACAACAAAATATTCTGGGATTTTCAGTAAAAATTCATTAAATCAGTGGCAATCTAATAACAATTAGTCTCATTACAATAAAAATATTATATGCTTTAGATAATCTAGAATACTTATTTAATTCCATTAAAGTATGGAGTTAATGGCATGACAATTTTAATTTAACCTATTTACTTTATTAATTACACTTTGTGCACGAATAATGGCAAATTAGACAAGAGAGGGGGAAAAAAAGACACCAGATGTTAAGAGATATTTTTCTCTCATAATTGCAAATCTGTTTTCTTTAATAGATTTCCTTTTTTTTCTATTATAAATTTATATGTTGATGTATTTAGACATAATCAGTCATTACTATAAATGGTTGATTTCACTAAATGCACTTATCAATTTCATAATAATCTCGTTTTGTTTTTTATAAAATTAAGAACCTTTCCAAGCGCATAAATCTATCTGGATGAGTGAGTAATGATATTGTGACTCAGTTTGCTTAAAGGATATTAAGTAATGCTTTTTGACAAAAGAAAACAATCTTTTAAGTAAAGATTATAAAACTTTATGACTTAAATAACTTTAATGAAATTTATTAATTATGCACAGAGTTCTACAATTCAGGCATTTTAAAAGGCAATTAATGGAGTTTTATTTCTCTTAATTTTATAAAGCAATTTTTCAATATACAATAATTAATGTAAACAGAATAAAAAGTTGCATAACAGCTGCTACATTTATTTTTGGAAAAGATGATATTCATTATAATCATATAAATTATAATATAAATAGGCTTATTTTTTTTTTTATAACTATTTCCTCATAATTTTAAAATATTAAATTACTTTAGAGTGCAGAATTGAAGAAAATTTCATTCCAAAGTAAAATAGAAAAAATTATATTATTTGGCAAGCAAGTTTTGTATCAATACATTCAGAATTACATAAATTTTTCCATTAATCATAAAGGTCAGGCATTTACATAAGGCTATTGATTCCCATATGATGGTGTGATTTACATATGAGTGAGAGAAAAAATTACATTTCTATTGATTCTCGACAAGCTGGGATGAACCAAACAACACGAAAGTAAATCTAAAAACTGTTTTGTTTTTATAATTTCAATTATATCTAATTAAATCTTCCACTAATAAATTTTTAACAATTGAAAATGCTATAATCTAGACTGTATATTATATTAATTTTAGTAACACAAATTGTAATATGTAGAAATAAATTCTTTCATAAACGAAACTTATAAGAAGTCAAAATTAATTATGGATAATCAAAATAATTATTTTATAGATGTTAGTCATAATCATAAAAATGATTTAATTATCACTATTAAATATTTTAAACTAGCATGATATATTTTAAAATTTACTTTAAGAAAAATATAAATTAATGGCTTAAAGAACAAAATTTATGAAATAAAATGGGCTAAATTATTTTAATATATATTTAGAGAAATATGGTGAATTATATCTAAAAGATAAAGAAGTGAACACCTGCAGTCTCTAAATATCAATATATAAATATACTTTTAATAATTGTATAGGAAATTAATGTTCTTATGCAACAGTTGCTTACAAGAAAAGCAATTTAGAATTTAAGTTTTTTTTAATGTACAACATTGAAACATCAATTATGATGAAACAATTCCACTGAAAAAATTTGGCATGTAAACATATAATTTGATATTTAGAACAACTCGTAACATAGATAATATATCAAATTAAAGATTTTTAGAAAAAATAAAATAAAAATTAAATATCTTATGAATATATAACTAGTCTTCTGTAATGTTTAAAATCAAGAATGATATAAAATTAAAATCTTGAAAACGAGTTTTCATACAAAAAATGATCTTTTTAAGCCGTTATATAATTAATACAGAAAATAATTTCATATACTACATATATATCTAAGGCAATATAAAGAAAAAATTTTTAATATTGTAAAAATGAATTTATTAAGTAATTTCTATGACAAATTTGGGAAATTTTTTGGGGAAAGAATTGCATAACATGCCAACATTCAAAGAAAAAAATTTTTTTGTTTTCATAAAAAAGCAGCAGAATCGATTAACTTAATAATTCATATTTATTTATAAAAGAAAAAAAAAATTTTTTGTTTTCATAAAAAAGCAGCAGAATCGATTAACTTAATAATTCATATTTATTGATATCTCACTTTAAAATCAAGAATGATATAAAATTAAAATCTTGAAAACGAGTTTTCATACAAAAAATGATCTTTTTAAGCCATTATATAATTAATACAGAAAATAATTTCATATACTACATATATATCTAAGGCAATATAAAGAAAAAATTTTTAATATTGTAAAAATGAATTTATTAAGTAATTTCTATGACAAATTTGGGAAATTTTTTGGGGAAAGAATTGCATAACATGCCAACATTCAAAGAAAAAAATTTTTTTGTTTTCATAAAAAAGCAGCAGAATCGATTAACTTAATAATTCATATTTATTTTGAGTCAACTTTTTATAAATAAAAGTAACTATATTTTAAATACTAAATATTTATTGAGAGTCAACTTTTTATAAATAAAAGTAACTATATTTTAAATACTAATAATACAGCAGAGTTTACAATTTGTGGTGGTTAATATTTTGATCATTTTAAACAACAAGACTTAAATAAAACACAACAACAACTGCACTCCGATCTAATAAGTTAACATACGAAAAAATACAGTAATCAGTATCACTTTAATATATTAAAATTATTTAGCATAAAAAATTATAAGTTAAATATTTTTAGAGAAATCTCTAGTTTACATTGAAACAGAACCATGTTTGGTAACTAAATTAACACAGATTTCATTAATCAGGCTAACAACATGATCTTAATATTGATGTTCTTCAAGACGAACGGTTTTAGCGTTTGTAATCGTTAATTATTAAAATTTGAATAACAAATTTTAAAATCCAGAACATCTATCTAACGCAAAAACACGCAATTTAAAACTGACAAGTGCAGCTGCACCTAGCAATTTGACATTTGCCCGAGTAGCAAATGTTAACATAGTATTCTTACAGCAAAACAGATTCGCATAAAGTAGCATAAACGATAATAATAACGTTTGCTGGTAGTAATAACAACGTTTGGAACGACTTAATTAATATTTTTGGATTGTTTCGAGTGAGGCAGAAGAGGGATGGACAGAAAAACAAAAAATAAATAATAAAAAAAAAAGAAAATGTAAAAATTCCGATCTTAACCCTAATACCAAACGATACTTACTTTATCCAAACATTTAAGTTCTTCTAGGGGATAAACGGTTTTCTCACATCTAGCACAACGTTTACAACTCATTATTTCGATGTCAGAAGTCGTTATGAGTAGAAAAAAGATTCCCGACACCAAAATCCAAGAAATCCTCCTAAACGTCGTCCAACTTCTACGATTTCCACTTCCGTTCGTTCCAAGGCGCTGTCGACGTGTTAATCCCGCACCCGGACTGCAACGCGGTCATAGGTCGTTATTATTAAATCTTAAAACAGACGACTTTGAATAATTTATAAATTTATAATAGCTACTGAAATTTTACAAGATTTAAGATTACAAAACCGGTCGAATATACATTTACGGTTTAGTTAGCAAAGTTTCGTCCGATAAAACGGAGTGACGTCACGGTTAAAAAATTTAAAACTTGACTCATTAAAAAGTTTTTTTTTTCTTCAGTGTTGACTTTTAGGATTTTTAAACAAACATAATTCTATTTACATGCACATTTTTTTAAACTCTTGCTATTATACAATTATTAATATTTTTACGCCGATCGCATTTTAAATATTTTTGTTTTGAGAATTTAATGACATCATAATTATAATTATATTTTCATCCGCGTGATAGCTTTGTGACGTCACGGACGATGATAAATTATTTATTTTTTTTATTTTCGCAGATTTATTACGCATTTTTCACTTCATAAAATTGATTTTATTGTCATAAATGTCCCAATTTCTATTATTACTTTTAATTAAAAGCGAAATTAAAAAATAATAATTTATGTTTATAAACATCGGCACGCGTTTCATTAAATGTTTAAAATTCCAGAACTGTACCGCATATTGATTTTATATTAGAGGGCGCTGTTATAATCTCCTTTAATCTTTATATGAACAGTATCGCTCTTTAATAAATGTCAAAACAAATTTAGAAACAAAAATATTTAACGCGCGGTTTATTTAATTAAACAAATACAATATTTTTTTTCATCTTTGCATTTTCTGTTATTTCTTTTAATTGATATTTAAAAGGTTTGCTTATTCTTTTGAAAGTTTTGCATTCAGGGTTTTCATGTTTACTTTTATTAAATTAAATTAAAAAAAAATCAATTTTTGTGCATTTTTTCTGTCAGTTTTATTAAATATACGTATTTTTTCTCTGTATTTTATTTAGCATCTGTTGTTTTCCATTGTCTCAGCTGTTTCTATTGTCAGTTTCTCACTTAATGAAAAGAAAGCACTCTCTTGTTTACTTCATCAGTTTCGCCTCTTTCACAGTTTCATAAACGAAAAGGTGATGAGTAACAAGCATTATTATTATTATTATTATTATTACCACGTTTGCTGCAATCTTGTTATAATTTTAATAACAAATGACGCTTAAATACAACGTCCAAACAAAATAAAATGATTAATTTCGAATGCAGTTGAGTCTTTGTAGTCCTACATTCTGCGAACTGTCGCGCCGCTCACGTGAAATTTTCATGTCACAACTTGTCGACGTGCGAGAGAGAGACTGTGACGTAAACAAATTGTCAATCGCTATTCATTCGTTGCGCAGGCATTATAGTTGGACTAATTTTTAAGTTCAGTACACTGTTTACTGTAAAATAGTGTTTTTACTGTACAGTGTTTGTTATTTATCTTTACATAAGTCAGAAATCGGAAAAAGTGAAAAACGAAAACAAAAGACATTGACTGTGGTCGAAAAGGCAGAAATAATTAAGAAACTTAACTGGAAGAAAGTTGAGCGATTTGACTTCGTTTTATGGTATTGGACGAGCCACCATTTATAAATAACATTAAAAATAATCGGGATAAAATTCAGGGATTTGTGAAAAATTTAAACAGCAAGAGCAGCGACAGGAAAGCCTTAATAAACTGAGCGTATTAGTTTGTGTAATTCCATTTTTTCATTGAAAATCCAATAATCCGACAAGATCTCTGAAATCCGGAACCATATGTGTCGGATTAGGGAGACTCTGCTGTATTTAAATCTTAATAACGTTATCTATTCAGTGCATAGTTTTGGTTTACTTGAGGACAGCATCGGAAGTCAGTATTGAGTCTACGGGATAGCCATATTATTACATCTATAATATAATCCACTAAATTATTCGTGGCGTTACAGTAAATTGCCATAAAATAATGACAATTTTTGACAAATAAGCCATAAGCTTCAAATAAAATTACAATATTAATATGCAATAAATTATCTACCTGTCTATGACATATACGATGATCAGATGCGCAATGATGTTCTGCGCATTCCAACTGTTCTAATTTGGCGGAGAGTTGTAATCCTGGTTATAATTTCTGAAAGGTTGCATGATTAGCTGTCAAACAAATCAGATTGTATTGAATATTTAATCGAAATGGAAAATTTAAAACCCAGAGGCACTATTACATAAAAATAAACACCATTCGTACTGACGCTGTTACCTTTCACATCGAAATCGACTGTTCCTTGCGCATTAATACCGTCGCAGAACTTAGTAATACGCCGCTCTCATAGACTCAATACTGACTTCCGATGCTGTCGTCAAGCGTCAATATCAGGTATGCTAATAAAATTGATAGACTAGTTTTAAAAGCAAAATGATTAAGACTGTTAATGCTAAAAAATTTTGATCACAATTATAGCAGTATCACTGATAAAATAATTTTATTTTTAAATTTATATTTTATTAATTAAAATCTATTATATATGAGAGAATATCTTACAAAATTAACAATTTATTTAAAATTATATAACAGCAACTTATATATGAGCATTTAAAATGAATGTATCGGTATTATTGACCAGTCATTGCTTCTTTTTAAAGTTTTGTCTTCATTTTTCTATGAATGAATTTCTCCAGATTTGTTGACTTACAAAAATTATAAAAATGAATAAAGTCAGTAGAGGTAAAGGTAGAAAAAATGGCAAAAATTCACGCCATCTACGACTGTTATAAGGATCCTGCTGCGATCTGTATAATTTCCCCACACTGCATGTTCCATTGCTATTAGAAATAATTATTATAAATCAGAAAAATATACGAAAGATTAAATCTAATATTAATTACAACTAAAAAGACACCTTCGAATTTTGCTTTTAAGAATTATTTTCTGATAAGTTATTCTTGAAACCTCTAATAATGATCAGTGCCTACTCTAGGGGACCCGGTGCCTCGATGCAGTTTCTACTCAACCCCCTACAACTTTTAAAACAAAAATCTGTTTAACCATCCATTTTATAAATGAATTCAAATGAGAGCTAGCTACTTCGTGAGAACTGAAAGTTTTCGACAAATTTTGCCAATTTGAATATCTTTGTGATTGACTTATTTCACCGGAAAATAACTTGCAGCAAAAGCAAAATACTCTGCTTACGGAACATGAATATATGAGCTATATAATGTTCGTTGTCATCATTGCACCACCTACGACGCGACTTTTCATTCTGGAAGAATACTAAGTGGCGGGGCGAAACAAGCCCCTCCACAGGCTTCCCTTCCGTTGCGGAGGGGTCAGCCGGATTATGGAGGACCGTCAATTTCGTTAATAAATGTAAATAGAATGAATATTTTCCCGAGAAATATTTCGATTTTTTTCAGAAGCTATTCTTTATTCTAAAGTAACCAGACATCCCGGATTAGCTGAGTTAAAGGTAGGTTAGTTAAGCCGCCATATTTTTTTGTCAACAGATGATGCCACATTCCATTCAGGTAAAATACTATGTGGTGGGGCAGAACAAGCCTTTCCACAGGGTGCCACCTGCAGAAGGGTCAGCCGGATTGTGGAGGACGGGTCGGGCCCGGACCCCATGATAAATATTTTCAAGGGGTGGGACAGAGGCTCGAACCCGGGTCCTCCAGAGTGGAAAGCCGAAGCGTTTCCACTTGGACCGGGCCCGGACCCCATGATAAATATTTTCAAGGGGTGGGACCCGGGTCCTCCAGAGTGGAAAGCTGAAGCGTTTCTACGCGGCCAATCCGGCCCTCACCCCAGACTCGAATTCGGGTCCTTCAGAGTGGAAAGCCGAAGCGTTTCCATGCGGCCAATCCGGCCGACTTTCCAATATTTGCAGCGGCCACTTATAGCCCATAGCAGGCTGACCAAGAACATGATGGGGTCAACCGGATGGTTGAAGAATGGGTTTCAATGGGCCGGGCCCGAACCCCTCCTGAAAAACTGGAGTGTGGGACCCAGATTGTATTTGCAGCGGCCACTTATAGCCCATAACAGGCTGACCAAGAACATGATGGGGTCAACCGGATGGTTGAAGGATGGGTTTCAATGGGCCGGGCCCGAACCCCTCCTGAAAAACTGGAGTGTGGGACCCAGATTTGAACCCGGATTCCAGAGTAGTAAGCCACAGCTTTATCACGCGACCATCTGGCCGACCGGATTAGCCGGGACAGTCCCGGTTTTGAGCCAGAATCATGAAGGTTTCAGGTAGAGGGATGCCATCAATTTTTCTAAAAAATTTGTCAATTTGTTCTCTTAACTTTTCTTCCTCGATTTCTTTGGTCACTTTCCATTTTCGATTTTCTTCACCCGATAATTTTTTATGCATATTTGAAATAAGACTATAAAAATTACATAAGTTTCATGTTTTACTTTAAAAATTTGAAATATTTACGATTTAAAAGCTTACTTTCTTTAAAATGAATCAAGTCCCGGTTTTTGACTCTCTGTTCCGGATTTGTCCTATGTTTTACTTATAAGTAAATAGACCATATTAAAAATTTTAAAAAAAGATTAACTAGAATTAATTTTAAAAATTAGCTTCTGAACGTCCCGGTTTTTGACTCTCTGTTCCGGATTTGTCCTGTGTTTTACTTATAAGTAAATAGTCCATATTAAAAATTTTAAAAAAAGATTAACTAGAATTAATTTTAAAAATTAGCTTCTGAAGAATTCTAGTTCCAAACTTTTGCTATACATAGAATATCGTCACCCTAATATAACTAATGTGGATAATCAATCTGAAGAAAAAGTAATATTAAATATATTGTTTATGTTTTTTCCCTCTCTCTTCCTGCTTTCTTTTTGCCAGTTTTTTAATAATTTACTTTTTCATTATTTAAAAAAAAAATTTTTTTTTGGATTTTGTCCAACACCACACCCCCTACGTCCCTCCAATATCTAGAACGTCCCTGATTTAAGTTCGGAAAATATGGTCACTTTATTTATACTCATCTTTAGCAGCAAACGGGAGACAAATGGGTTTTTCCATGATAATAATAAATATACCACATACGGATATTACCAATCGGTAGCGGAAGCTTCTAAAAATACATTTAAATTAAAAACTAACCAAAAATACAGTCTTACGAATCCTTAAAATCGAGAAGCGTTTCCAGTGTTAATAATAAAATCAATGTAATTCTAGAATTCAGAAGATAAGGAGGCTTACATCCTTCCTCTGTTAGAAAAAATTTTTGGTTTTTTAATGTTATATTTTTGATTTGTTTGCTTCCGCACCACACCTACAATTATATATATATTGTATAGGATATACTTTTCAGAATTGTAACTATATCACATGACACTGAATATACAGGGTGAAGAAAAACTTTTGTGTACTGATAGGGGACCTCAAAACAAGTCGAAAATGTGTAACGAACATATGGTCTATATGACACCATTTTCGAGTTATAACACTGTAAAGCTAGCCAATCACCATCGAGTTCACAAAGCGTCGCATTCCAGCGACGCGCATCTTGGCAACGCGACGCGTCGTGACACCATGTACTCGATGGCGATTGGTTAGCTTTAAAGGGTTATATATAACTCGAAAACGGTACCACTTAGACCATATGTTTGTTCATTAGAAATTTTCGACTTGTTTGAGGACCCCTAGCGTCTTGGCAACGCGACGCGTCGTGACACCATGTACTCGATGGTGATTGGTTAGCTTTAAAGGGTTATATATAACTCGAAAACTGTACCACTTAGACCATATGTTTGTTCATTAGAAATTTTCGACTTGTTTGAGGACCCCTAACAGTTTTTACAAAATTTTACTAAGAAGTTTTCCTTCATCCTGTATATTTTATCATGTTTATCCATAAAGTGTGATAAAAGGGCAAAAAGTTTCATTTTTAATAGATGAATCCACTTCATGATGAATAATCATCTATTAAAATGTTCATGTAAATGTACTATAAGCTGCTTCTATTATGTTTAGCAATAAAGAATATTTTAATAAAGCTAAACTTTTATTTAAGTTTAGCTTTATTAAAATATTCTTCACTGCTAAAAGTGTTTGATTTGTAATGAACATTTTAATTATTTAATTAAAATGTTCATTTTTCATAAGCTTTAGAGAAGCAAACAAAACTAATTTCATCACATCTTGAATGATGAACTGTTTAAAGCCAAAAAACACTTCTTCTTTTTATTCTATTTATAAATTATCACTTATAAGTAGAATAAAAATCCACAGAACCAAATAATTTCATCGCATCTTGAATGATGAACTGTTTAAAGCCAAAAAACACTTCTTTTTATTCTATTTATAAATTATCACTTATAAGTAGAATAAAAATCCACAGAACCTTTAAAAAAACATCATCTCTCAAGTGTAAGGAATTATTATAGCAGTTATAGTAAAACATTTGGTGTTTGTTAATGAAAAAACTCTGAATTACTTACAGAAATTTTTAAATATCACTTTTCTTTAAAAGTTATGCAGAAAAACCTGTGCTAGGTTGTCAGCTTTCGACGGCTGAGATTGTGGCCACCAGACACAGTTTGCTACAAATTTATTTATTAAACATCAAAGTTTATGACACAATTTCACATTGTTAATTAAATCTAAGGAAAGAGCACAGTTTCACATTGTTAATTAAATCTAAGGAAAGAAATCAGTAATTATGCCTCGGGATTTTTTTCACTTTAGAATGCTTGGCTGATAGAAGATCTAGACCCCATCTGACATTTAGATCAAAACATTATTTTGCTGGCCACCTAGTAGATGTTGCACACAAGGTAGCGAAATTAAATATCACTGGCCATGGCCATGGAACACAGATGGCCAATTTAGATGATTTAAAATCCCGCAATATGCTTGAGCAGATATTAAGGTGGTACTGCTTGCAGATTGGTCACCAGCTCAGGTTTTCCTGTAATTTATTATTATTATAAAAAAATAATTATAAATAATAAATGGTTCAGAAAAATATTAAATAGGAAAAAAAACTAAAAATTCATATATGTATATATTTAGGCGTTTTTAATATTTCTGTATATAATTACATAAATAAAATACTTTCAATATTTAGAATAACATAAGATTATTTGTTAAAAATTAATAACAAAAATATATTAAAACAAATACATTTTTATTTTATAAACAAGTAAATATAAGTGAACAGTATTTTCTTTTTTAATTTTCCGAACATCTTTAAAATGAAACTTGGCAGTGATCATTTGTTATTGCTACTTCACAAAGTGAAATTTCTGTAAATTTAATATTTAGATATACAGTATACACATTTAAAAATAATAATAATAATAATAATAATAAATCCTTCTATCTTTTTATCTCCTTCTATCTGTGCTACTATACGAATATGACATTATTGCAATTAATGCTACTACAATAACAAGACCTAAATAAAAAACAACAAAGAAAAATTATTTCAACGATATTTTAATATTAACTTATTTATAATTAAAGATAAAAAAAAAAAAAAAAAAAAAAATTAATATGAAAATATAATAAAAAAAAAAATAATAATAATAATAATAATAATAATAATGAAAACATAGATAAATATGTAAACAAGATGAAAAAACAAAATATGAAACTTGCGATGCGAATTGAATGTTGCAAGGAGTTACTTTTCATTCAGGTTGGATCTCCCTCTGCTGATTTTGTGTCGTCTGTAGCCAAAAATAGTTCGGCTTTTAGTTTATCTCCTAACTTAAAATGCAGAATGAACTAATGCATATCAAAAGAATAATTGAACTTTTTCAAAATCTATTCTGATTGATGCGCTTTAGATGTATTGCATACAAATTCGAGTTTTAAACAATAATAATGTTGTATTGCATAATTCGAGTTTTAAACGATAATAATGAGCATTTATTATATTAAAATGAAATAAATTAGAATCATTAAAAAATTTGTGTATTATTTGCAATTTTGTTACTGGGGACGAAATGTGCTTGGAGCGAAATGTAGGGGGCGAATTGTCGGAGGCGGAATGCAGGAGGCAAATTTTCCAGACCCCAAAGAATCTGGGTTCAATTCAGGGTTCCATACTTTGACAATTTTAAAAAGGCTGGATCTGTCATATTGATCTCCATCTTTGAAGGTCTACTGAATCACAATGGAGTGTACAAGGCTTTAGAATGAGTTTGTCTTTTAATAACTTTTGTTGAAAAGTGGCATAAAAATTAGAAAGGAAGAAAGAAAAATGGCTTTAATAAAAATCAAATATTATGTTGTTCATCAATTACAATAAAATATTTCTTGCATGAAAACAGTAGTTATAATAATTTACTATGAATAGACAAACCACTAATACAATATGCTCTTATTTCTTATTTTATGCTGCTTTCCATCCTTCTGAATGTTAACCAATGGATCATACTAATGCCCACCATGGGCACTCACATCCATGATGAGATGGGCATTTAGTTGAAGAATATGACTTAATGAGCAAAATTACTCATAAAAAATCAAATGTGAGATTCAGAACTGAATGCAGTATTCCAGGTTGTAAGTCAATGCTATATTATCCAGCTGTCATTGACTATATGACTATATTATCTATTTGACATTAGGAGTCAAATGAATTATAGATGATGACTATCGACTACTGAGCTGGAACTTCTCATATAAATTTTGAGACATAGGACATGCATTCAATCCAGAATGGAAACCTAAGCATTTCCACATGGCTAATCAGGTTCCTTGAATTTTGTTCTTAACTCAGATACTATTGTTATTTTGCCTCCAAAGTACTGAAATAACTTTATATACTATATTTTATAATATATTTCACAACTGGATCACATAGAAATTTCATTTTTCACAGATTTGTATGAAAAATTCCAATATAAAACAAGAGTTTTTTTGGTGTACTTGCTGCCATCTTGAAATACTGCCATAATATGTTAACTAACTGTAATTTTACATTATATTGCAGGGGTGGCCAAACTTCATGTCACTACGAGCCACACAGGAGAATCTCAAATACTCGAGAGCCGCATTTGCTTTCTGAATCAATGAGAACAGCATCAGTTTTTCAGTTAATCTTAATAATGATTTCAAAAATTGTTTATTTCAAATGCATTTATTTTGTATAGATGCATACTACTTTTTACAATAGATAAAAAAAAAAGATGCATTTATTTCATATAGATGGATACTACTTTTTATAATAGATAAAAAAAATAATATATCTGTAATTTGTTTAACTTCAATAAATATTAGCTTCATAGTTACTATTGACTTTCATGGTATGAAGCCATATTGAAGGTACCAAAGAGCACTTGGCTTGTAAGCCACAGTTTGGCCACCCGTTATATTGTATTGGATACTAAACATTCTGCTATCATAATGTTTAAAATTCGTGAAGAGTTTTTGAATTTTCAGAAAATTTCATGTTTGTAAGTTGAATATTCATAATAAAGGAGTATATGCATATTGAAATTTGACAGAAATATACTGCACATGTAGAAGAAATAAAACAACTCACAAATTTTAATAAGAATTTATAAACATTTAAAAAATTTGAAACTTTTTGATGAAAAATGCATTTGTATAGTGTCTGATGACATCGGCATCCTTTAAATATTTATTCACATTAACAAGACATTGACTTTTGAAACACTTCCTGTTAAATAGGATAAAACTCATAAATCAAATTTTGGTACAAATTATATTTGTTTATAAAATCAGTGTCTTGTAAACCAGGGTTGACCTATATAATATTTAATAATCAAAATTTTTCTCTCTCTTAATTACAATTATTGTCTGTCCACAGACAAGAGAACCTTTGTCACTTCTGTGCATGACAAAAGAAGACAAATCCATTCGTCTTGTGAAATGAATTTCATTATTACATGTCAGAAAAATAAATTGTCTTTTATAAACATTCTAGTTTTTAAAGTGATGACTATTTTGTTTTTATAACAGTAAAAAATTTAAATATGATATTAACAAAATTAAAAAATATTGTAAGTGATATTTATTATTTTTTTATGCTTAAGTTACTTAAAAATAATTATATTGAAAAAAAGAAATTTTTCAAATGTAAAATTAAAGTGAGGAGAAATCAAACATTTGCCATCACTAGTCTAATTTCAAGTTTTGTGTGTCCAAAATTTTTCTAGTGTGCCACACATGCCATAGGTTCACCATCCATGTCTTAGATTGATTATTTATGACTTGTTGTGACTCTCTAACAAAACTAAATACAAAATTTTTAAAAAATATATCTTTATAAATTACATTTAATCTTCAGTCATTTGAATCAGTATCTAAATCACCATTACTTTCATTTACATTAATCAGCAAAGGTTCACAAAATTCTTTGATAATTCTGTTTCTGTCCCAATATATACTTTCCACTAAAGTGACGAGAGCAATATTTTCTCAATTGAATTGTAATACTTTTAATTGCCTGTTCTACAAACTTAAAAAGATTTGACATAAAACCCCTCAATTACATTGTGTTGATGAATAAAATTCTTCACTTCTGCCCAAATATACTCACAATGATATGGTGGAAGTCTCAAAGCTAGGAATCCATATTCTTTGAACATCATGTCGAATTTAAATATTTTAGATTTGGGTGAGTTTCTTTTGACCAAGCTGAGCAATTCAATTTTTTGCTTATTTGGGGAATGACTAATGTTATTTGCATAGAGCCAATCCATAATAATTTGCTTCTTATTAGAAGAATTTACAGTATGACAGCATTAAAAATCCCAACGAATTTTCGATGCCCCCTTTATCTTACCCCTAATTAAAAGCTCATGAGTTCATTGGTGAAAGTCCCATGAGGGGCAAAAGCCCCATTCTCAAGTTATGGGGCTCCAAAGTTGGGTCTCGAAATTACGTTTCTTTATAATTTTCTGCAAAACTTTTATAGATAATTGGATATTTTAATCGATTTTAGACATATCATTCCAAATCAAATGAAATCAATTTAAATAAATTATGACTTACCTTTATGAAGTTATGTATTTTTTTCGCTTACGACAATATATCCATTCCGAAGCTTGGTAGAATTCTCAAATATATAAATTTTTTATTGTTTTGTATGTAAAACATCTTATTAATTATATTATATTCGTTCACTTTTCCACGCTGAATAATAATAAATCAAATATAGAACTTTGACGATCATATTTGTCAGTCAGTTGAAAGGGTTAAATATGAACAATATATAGAAATCCAAATCGTTAAAAGCATTATCCAAGTGGATTTTACTTTTCCTAATAATAAATTCTGGATTTAAACTATTTCAGCTTTATTTTAAATCAAACAACAGAATACAGTACTCCAGCTTTGTTTGAAAAAAGACTGCTTTTACTTATGGAGTACTTATAGTTTTGGCAAGTTTATTAGGTTCACAGAGTGCATCTTTGTATATTTACAAATCTGTCACTTGAATGCTTACAACTTAAGAACACCTGTATTACATTCATTATTCTTTTATCTTATTTTTTGAATATTATATTAGATTGATGCATAATTCCATAGCGTTCTGATTTGGCCTACAACACTGCATTGCTATTCATTTGTTTACCGTTTTTACATTGTCACTGTTTACTTTGGAGTGTTGTCTTGTGGAATACGAGCTGTCAGCGAGATGTTACAAACGATTGTTATTTTTTCGCTGTTGAAGATGGAGTGTCAGGTTGAGAAAAATGAACATTTCCGACATATTCTGCCGTATGAATTTAAGTGTATTCGAAGGTTCAAGTGCAGTAAATGCGGCTAAGAATATCTGTGAAGTGTACGGAACTTGGATTGATGACTTCCTAAACTCAAAACCAACAGATTTCTATAGACGGGGGGATCCAAAAACTACCCCAACGTTGGCAGGAAGTTATTGACAATGACGGAGATTACCATTGCTGAATAGTTGCTTGCCTTGATTTTGTCAAAATTTTAACTGAATTTCATAAATGAAACACTAAACAAACAAACTTAACAAACCTATATTTAAAACACTACGGAATTATGCATCAACTAATACATTAATATCTTGATAAAATGTCAATTTTTTCCTCATTCATTTATTTTAGATATAGGAATACTTTTTTCAGTAAAATTTCATTTTTAATTTCAGACTTGGAAAAGGAAAGCAAAGAAGGCAGCTCATAAAGGATCCACCTTAATAAGTACAGGAAGGCCAAATCATTCGCATCCTAAGTTTTTATCAAAAACTCATACAACCAACAATAATAAATTAGATGAGGTAAGAAGCCCAAATCATGAAGGATTCAGACCAGTTGGAACTTCTTCCCTAGATGTGGCGGCACATCTTAAACTTCTGGGTGAATCATTAAGTATTATTGGTCAGCGGCTGACTGAACACGAAGTGAGTATATAATACCATCAATTTTAAATACAGTATAATAGTAATTTGAAAAAAACTTTTTATATAACATTTTCAGGGTCAAATTGCTGTATCAGGTAGTCTTTCAGTCTTGTTAGATTCTACATTATGTGCTCTTGGACCTTTATTGTGTTTGACATCTCAAATGTCAGAATCAAATGGATGTTCCCAAGAAACCCTATGTCACATTTTGGATAATATTGCTTATATTATGCCTGGTTTGTGATTTTTTTCCCATGATTCATATTTTTTATGAATGCAAAAATGAATTTGCATTTGTTTTTATCTAAAAATATTTGCTCAAATGACTATAAGAGTTATTTTCAAGAGCTTTGTTAAATGTAAAAAGTTTTCTTGTAAAATTTGCAATTATGTTTCATTAATCAAATAGATGAACATTTTTTCCACTTTTAAGATTTGTAAAATGAAATCAGAGATAATTTAAATCAATTTTAAATGCTACAAGTTTTTAAGCATGAGTTGTTGCTAAATATTTATCACTTAAGCAATAATAGATATGTATTATTGTTCTACAAAAATGAATGTAAAACAATATCAAAATATTGTTACTTTTAAAAAGAATTTTTAAAATCATGTATGAAATTAATTTGAAACTGTAAAGTTTTTTTGGTCACAAATAATTGAATGGCTGATCAGTTTTCCCCACATTTTTTATAAAAATATTGCTTTGCTGCTTTAAATTTTTTAATAGAATTCAATTCTTTTATTGTATGTTAAACTCATTAATGTAAAAAAATTCAATGTATATACGGGATCATTTCATTAACAGATTTTAATTCCATCATGTTTTGTAAATTAGTTTGTACAATAAATCAAAAAAAACCATTGAAATTAAAACAGTAGAAATGTTGTTGAATACAAAAATCAAATAAGAGGATTTAAACATGTTGTTGTGAGAGTTTATTTACATAATGTAAATTCAGAACAGATATTTATGAAATTAAAAATGAACTATACACAATACCTTTAATAAAAAAACACTTTAGCAACAAAACATTTTTTCATAAAATATATATATTATTCAATAATAAATAAGAGAGAACAAATGTCAAACTATATACCAGTAAATCAAATTATGAATTATTTTCGACAGTTATCAGACTTCGATTCAGAGCAAGAGCACCTCTTCAGTTTGAGCACCTCGAACATCTAATATACAGACTCATAATATATATATTTACATACACTTTTCGCTTCAAACTTATGTTAAAATTGACTGGGATGATAAGATGAATACTGTTTTGGTACGAATGAAAACACCTAACTGATTTTGATCATCATCATCATTTCAAATCAAGGTTGATTGTGCACAAACCAACATTTTGGGAAGTGTTACAATATATTTAATATCAAAAATGTTTCACAATATACTAATTTAAAAAGAAAAATCTTTTAAGTAACAGATTACTATGACTAAAGTACAGTTAAATTCCACTTTAAGAAAACACTAAAGTAAAGCAGCGTGATAATATAAATGTATCACTTTTGCATCACAATAATTGCATGTTTTGTTTATTTTCTGATTTCAATATTTTGTTATTCAAAAATTTCAGTTTAATTCCAAAATTACATATTTTAGCATCCATTGAGAAATATGTACATTTTAAAATATTGACTAAATTTTTTTTATATTTTTTCTTACAATTAGCAATTTATAACAAACTGCTTTTAACAGTGTTTTCTTAAGAAATATTCAAAACAAATATTCTGGAGAATTATCGTGGTGTTACACATTTATGCTAGTTCATTGCAACAACTTGATATTAAAAGTAACTGTAATCATTCTAAAGACAAACTGCTTTGACAGTCTTGTTTACAAAATCTGTTCTTTTAAATTTTAAATGTCATTGTAGTCTTACAATTTCTGATTACTTTTTCTTCTAATTTGAGATATGTTTCTATTGGAATGTAAACTTCTTAAAAGCAAAAATATGCCTTCTAGAAGTGTTAATACAAACAGTATTACAAATGTGATTTTCTTTAAAATTATTGCAATCTAATTTTGAAAATTTGATTGAAATTTTATAAAAAATTGACATACAGGATTACAGTAAATTAATCATAATAAATTCTTGCATAAGTTGTTTTTCCATACATAAAGTATTGTAAATTTAAAACAAATCTGGAATAATCAGTCTCTTAAGCAATTGCATATAAACTGTATAATAGCATGTAAAATTCAATATTTAATATAATTGTAATATTTTTGACAACAGTTTTTGTGCAATTAAATTTTATATTTTCTATGGGAATAACAGATATAAACATCATGTTAACAAAACTTAACACGACTGTCTTGCAGTTAAAAACTGTTTTCAAAGAAAATGTTTACAGAATATATAAATCACTTAGAGAGATTAATTATTCACGTTTATGAATTTTCACAGATGGTTGAGAACAAAAAACACATTTGATTATCTATTCTAATTTCTTAAATATTAAGTAAATTGACAAGGCAAGAAAACAGCACTAATAAAAATAATTGATAAAAATAAATAGATTCCGTACATACAAATTGACTACAAATAGACTTTGGCAAATAATTTACAATTAATAATGGCACATCATTTAATGGTATGCCCATCTGGAAGACCAGTTTGGAGCCTTTTAATGTGATTATATATTTTGAGTGCAGGACCTAGTTTGATAGTCAGTCCTGTTAAGACATCACTACGTTTCATTAAAAGAAGAGATTTTCCGTCTATTTCCTACAAAAATGAGCAATATTTTGTTATTTGCAGTTTTTATGTTTATAAAATAGTTGGAGATTACATACCTGTTCTTTAAAAATTACAGCTTGTTCAGAAAATCCAACAGATGTTAAAAATTTTTCTACATCATCAACTGTCCAATTTTTTGCATCAGGTATAACATCTGGATATTGCAATTCAGTGCTAAAAGTTTAAAAAAAAAATCTGATATAATATTGATTTGATGAATATTTTTTAACATAATATACTAATGATTTATATGAAAATTAGTCAATTTGGAATCAAACATAAATTAACTATAAATATTTTTGGGAATGATTTTATTAAAATATACATAATGAAAAATTAAAAATATAATAAACAATAATTTTTAGTAAATTGTCTGTGTATAATTTAAGATGCAATAAATGCATCAATAAGATTAAATGATATAAAAGATTGCTTGCATCATCAATGATGATATTGGTTATTCATGTTCTTTATTTCATTGTGAATTCATGCATTTATCGTGTGTACAAACATATCACCACCACACACATGTACGATATACATTTTTGATAAGTTTACACCAAAAAGACGTCACATTTTTTATTGACCCAGTAATCAAGTCCATACACATTCTCAACTGTACACACAACACTATGAGCCACTCAGCACACATGCCTTGAAATGACTCAACAAGTGCTCCCGACTGTACATAGTGCATTGCAAATAATTTAATATATAGTCAATTCTCATTGTTCGCAGTAGTTACATTTTGTAAATTCTTTGCAAATACTGAACCATATGCCTATGGGAAATATAAAGTTAGGTTCCTGCAAACTTTTCTTCCCAACAAATAGATCATAGGTTAGTCAGATTGTAACAGCTGAGGAAGATGCCAAGAATGTTGAAAACGTTACTGAATAAAAATCTTTTGACTGCTAAAGGGCTCTGAGTAATATTTCTTGTAGTTTGTGTTTGGTGCAGTCTAATTAAACATTTACTATATACAATATTATAATTATGGTAATCTTTATTTAATTTTTTAAAAACACTATATAGTAAATAAAATCTTATGTTTGAAGGGTAGTTGTTTGATGTGGCAGCTGATACATTGTCTTTCCGAACTGCATTGCCTTTTACCTCAGATCTTCTAAAATCTTGGTGTAAGGAGCAAACATGCAGGAAGTTAAGTGCCTAAATTTGAGGCTGCGTTTGAGCATAGGGTCACATTCTTCTGTGGGACCTGTGGACATGAAGAAGCTTTTGGCCTACCTGCAGTCTGTGGAGTGAGGTTGGCCAGATGGCCGAGTGATAAAGCTTTGGCTTACCACCCTGGAGGATCCAGATTCAAATTCGGGTCCCACACCTCCAGTTTTTCAGGAGGAATCCAGGCCCGGCCCGTTGAACCTCATCCTTCAACCATCCGATTGACCCCATGGGGGTTGGCCAGCCTGTGATGAGCGCTATAAGTGGCCGCTGCCAGATAAAGAATATCCCATGAGGATATGGTGGCATAATATAACTAACCTAACCTGTGGAGTGAGCAAGGATAGGTAATGAGACTTTTCCAACAAAATGATACAAAGACTACATTTGGTAACAAACAATTTCCTTTATTAGAGAGAAAGTTTACATTGGTAACAGTATTTTCACCGCTTAGCAGGAATCTGCAAAAATCAATTTTGTGGTTTACAAATAAATTTTGGCGAATAGTCAAATACGCGAATACAGAATCCACAAATAACGAGAATCGACTATATATGCTATTATCAGTCATTTTGGATGGATATGAGCCCAATAGGAAATAATAATATCCATTTTTAATATCCATATATATCCATTTAATATCCATATATATTTAATAATAATATCCATTTATGTATCAAAACGAATTTGGTGTCATAATAACTCAAAAAGTGCAGTCGTCCTACTCTATCTAACAATGGAAATTTTTATTAAATAATAATCTTGATTCAAATTATTTTTATAAATTGCTGCATCAAAACAGTGTCATATGAACATGCTCAATCAAAATAATGAGATGAAGGTACACAAGCAGTTTTTGCTTGAAAATAGTGCCATCTGAACATTATCATTCTAAATAATAGGACAAGGGTATGCTTCAAAAAAATTCATGCTATTTGGCTGTCTATGTATATATTGAAATTGAATAACAAAGAATGTGTGCCAACTCAGCAGTCAATTTGACTACTAAGTCAACAAAAAATGCTTTGTATTTGATAAGTGGATACTTTATTGCCTAGAATTACTAAATTTTAAATAAGTGGATACTTTTATTTGCCTAGAATTACTAAAAAACTTAAGTATATGGAATATAATCTAAAATATATGATTTTATTAATAGATTATCATACATATAGTATTTACTATACCTACAAATTAAATCAAAAAGATTGCTTTTATTTAACATGCTATAAATTTGTAAGCTTCTTTTCTTTTGAATAAGCATTTTGTTTCTTTTTTTAAAAAAATCATGCCATCTTTTCAGGAGCAGAATGATAATCGATATTTCCTCTTAATTTTGTTCCATGCAATTTTAAAAGAGATGCCTAAAAGTTGTGTACACAATAGCATACAATTCCATTAACAATAGAAAATGATCTTGATTACAGAAAAATGCCTCAAATTAAATGAGACTCAGACTATTCGGGTATATTTGAATAATGTTTAATTGAACGAAAAATAGCATCTGATCTCAATATTAAAAGTCTAAAAAATAGTTTTATCTATTGAAAAACTGGATAGACATACCAAGCAGCAAATTTTAATTTAAATAAGAATTATGAAAAATTAATAATATATAATATTTGAGAAATTAAAATTCAAACTATTATATAAATGTTATGAAATTTTGAGAGAGTAATCATTTTAAGAGCAGCAATCATAATTAATAATTTTTTTTAACTAAAAATAATTTTTCAGATTGAATAAATTCCCAAATAGTATCCGAAAACTATTTTCCAATATACCAATGTTTTTCAAGTTGTGAAAAAAATTGTAAGTTTAGATTTCTAAATAAAAATTTGTAACTTTAAATCTACTCTTATACCAAATTCAGAAATATAAAATCCACTTTGTATATAGTATTGTATATATATAGTTAATTGGACCAGTTAAAAGTATTGATATATTTCTAAAACATGAGAGGATTTCTGCTGCCATCTTGAAATATGGTCACATTAAATAAGTATAAATTTTGCAATACACTTGTTACTAGACAATTTCAATTATTATAATGTTTAAAATTATTATACAATTTTTGAAATCATCTAAAATTCAAAAACTAAATATCATAATTGTATGTATTAAAGTTTGTAATTTGAATACCCAAACAAACATTAAAATATTTCATTTCTATATTTTCATATTAAAAAAATAAAATTAAAATACTGACATCATAAAATTAAGTTAAAGCTGGAAAATTTCAAAATTATAAAACAGTATTGATATAAACTGAAAATCCATGTTCACAAAAACAATTGAAAAAACCATAATGTTATCTAGGTAATCAATTCTAAATTGTAACAAATAATTTCTCAGCACTATTTTGCTTATTTTTTAAATATGATTTTGAATAGATTCTATTTATGTTATTAAGAATCACTCTGTATAATTTAAACATTATCAGGATATAAAAAAATTACTGTATCAAGAAAAAAGCAGACAGAATAATATAGAGTGATCAAAAGTTTATTTACTATAAATATAACTTTCTAATCAATTATAAATAGTTTACTGACATTATGATCATCAATATATTGAAGATAATTAAATGTATTGGAATGATATTGGTCATTTGGTTTATCAGGAATGATACAAGTTCTGATATACCAAGAATTCTTGATCTATTGAAAAATGATAGCCCATTACATATTGCTATTCCAGTATGTTTAATGGCATTTTATACTTCATCCCATCTTTCACTGTTGAGTATATACATATATAATCTGAAAAACTGATATTGACATTTTTAAGATTTATTCTACACAATTTGTCAAGCTATATTTTCATTGAAACCATCTGAGATTTTAGTTTAAAAAAAATAACAGTAGAAAACCAAATATAAAAATTATTATTATTAAATACAATATTATATTATATATTGTATATATAAATAGTTCTTGGTTTATAAGTTCTCAGATTTGTGAGTTTTTTTCAAAAATTAAGTATCAGAAAAAAAATTCAAAAATATGAACATTAATTGCAATAAATAAATGCCTTTTTATGAATGTTTCAGATTTAAAAACAAGTACTTAGGTAAACAATACAATAAAGCTGGGTTTATAGCAGAAACGAAGTCTTCTATGAAATTCAAAAATAGCAGATTGAGAAGTGAAAAGTTCCCTCTCACTGCCATGGTTTTACCAGCACATTTTGTAAATAACTTTCATTTCTAGTTTGTGCCTAAGATTGTAGTAGTTGATATATATAAAAGCTTATTTATTTATCTATTAATAATAATGAATAAAAATTCTTGAACATTTGTATGACATAAATAATTTCATTATTATAATAATTTGTGATTTTAAAAGTTCATTATGTATTGATTTTTTTGGATAAATAAATCATTATTATTTAATTTTGTTATAGTCAAATTTATTACTGAAAATCAAACTCCTGTTTTTAATATTATGCCTATGGGAAATTGGCAAATCGACAGAATTCTAATAGAGAAAGAAAGATAAAGAAGTGAACATTCGAAAAGACACATATTTCAAATAGAAAACGTATCTGTACGGGAAAGATTTTCAGAATACATTGAAGAAAATCCTGACGATTATCTAAAAGGTTATAATTTAAGAGAAAGAGAAACTTAAGTAACACACCATGAATTGCCCGAGCAACGCCGGGCACGGGTATGCTAGTATTCAATAAATTAAAAAATTCAAACCAAATTTTTATTAACGTTGTGTCTTATGAGATTAATAGCTGATATTAGAATATCTTTTTTCATATTACCCTTCCCTATGACAGTTATGTGAGAACTTGTTCTCCGAATACAATACGCGCGAAAACCGAATTTGAGGAACGAGGCGGACAAGCCCGCCAGGAGTCCAGATCCACGTAGAGCAGCGTGGTAGGCGATCCAGATCTGCGGGCCGCATGTGGCCCACCAATCTTTTAGGTGCGGCCCGGAACGCATAATCATGAATTTAATGAATGCACGGAATTCTTCTCTCACAATGCAAAAAATAAAAAAAAAATTCTCATATCAAAAATTATTTTAAATTGGAAAAATTAGAATTTTCCTAATTTGCTAAATCCTTCCTGATGCACTCATAAAATTTTACAGGTCATAGTTCGGGTTGGAAAACACTGACCTATGGCATTCACGAATTGAGAAGTTGAATTTTTTGTAGAAGCCAAGAGTTTTTGATTTTTTAAAAGTCAGATTTTTTTAGATGACACCAACCGGTTTCCGACTGCTGATATAGCATGTTGCGGCCCGCTTAATGTAGCAAACAAATGTATGTGGTCCAGGGAAAAAAAAGGTTGAGAACCGCTGGTGAGTCTCACCATAGGCTGAACGCTCCCAGTGATGGATGTGGGCAGCTCCAAAACAGTCCAGCTCGATTCCGTATGGGAGCTCCCAGTGACGGACCTCGGAGCCATCAACGGGAGATGACCCCTTTAGGAGCCTTTTACTTCATTGCGATATCAGACAGTGGGCATATTCTAACTCTACCCACAGAGGGACCTCGTGTCTTGCTTGTACTAGTTTGATTTATAGCTCAGAAAACAGAAAAAGTCCTTAAAAGTAGCCCAAAAAACCGCAACCCAAAATCACTCAAAATTTCCCGCAGCCAGTCTTCAAAATTAGCCCAATTGGGCGTGAAATCCGCCCAACTGGCAACTCTGGTCCTGTTCGAAAAATGATACAGTTACAGGGTCCTTTCTTAACGCATTTTTAACTTTCAAATACACCTAATTTTGTCGGCCGGATTGGCCGCGTGGAAACGCTTCGGCTTTCCACTCTGGATGACCCGGGTTCGTGTCTCGGGTCCCACCCCTTGAAAATATTTATCATGGGGTCCGGGCCCGGCCCGTCGATCCCCGTCCTCCACAATCCAGCTGAACCCTCCGCAGGGGTGGGCAGCCTGTGGAAGAGCTTGTTTCGCCCCGTCACTTAGTATTCTCCCTGAATGGAAAGTGGCGTCATCTGTTAACAACAAAAAATACACCTAATTTGTATTATTTTGCATATTTTATATCGATTAAGATGAGGACAATTAAGTTTAGACGCATTTTCATATATTTATTATCTATTTTAGTTTGGCACTATTTCGCTGGGTAGCCTAAGATTCACCGCCAAGTAGCACCATGCCGAACTGTTCCGAAGCCGAACTCTTCCGACCAATCAGCGAGAGGCTCCGACTTTAGCCCATAACCGACAATGTGGCGGTCACCGTGGTGAAAAGTTGACATCTCCTCGCTACAAAAATAAGATATTCTAGACTAGGGATGGCGAACCTTTTTATGTCAGCGTGGCAATAATTTTTAAATTTTTCATATTTTGAAATGCTCGCGTGTCAGAATCATTACTGATTGTGAATAAAGGAAGAGTAAATAATACATTTGTTTTAATTGGAAAAATTTTTTATCGATATAGTAATAAATAAATTATTAAATATATATTAACTACTAATAGAAAAACATAAATGAACAACAATAACAAAAGACGCAAACTGTATATCTGGGGGCACGGCAGTGCCCCTGCCCAGTCGAGCAAGCACGGCCGTACCGTACCATCTTTTTCTGGAAGCAACTCAGGGTACTTTTGAGACCTCCATATTTTTGTGTTGGAGTTGCCCAAGAACCTGAAAATTTTTTTATCTAGAGTAGTTGGTAAACGGAATGAAACCTCTAAATTTCACACTTCTATCTTTAAAAATAAATTTGTTTTACAAATTTATTAACAGGTTGTATCAGTGGTGAGCAACCTGTCTTTTAGATAGTGAATGAAAAATCCTATAGTGGTCAACCAGGCATTAGTATATAATTAATATTTTGACAATATAATTGTCATTTTATATATTTCAAATTAAACCATAGACAGTTGTCTCCAAAATCTAATTCATTTGTTTTACTATATGCTGTGTTATTATTAACAATACTTTCATTCATATCGAAAAAATCAGCATAACGAGCAGGATAATATAGAAATAAAAAAACCTTTAGATTCTTCTTTTCAACTTTTAAAATAATTTTATTGAAGTGCTTTCAACCCTCTGGGTCCTCTTTATCAATTATGCTTTTATATTGCTTTATAAGAATTGTTGAAAAGAACCTAAAGAATCGAAAGCTGCTTCAATAAAATTATTTTAAGTTGAAAAGAAGAATCCAAATGTTTTTATTTCTATATTATCCTGCTCATTGTGGCGTTTTTTTGATGTGTTTTAAAAATGGAACAGTATATTTCGATTGGTAATAGTACTTTCATTCACGCAATTAGCTGTATTTTTCATGTTGGAACTGGCATACTATTTCAAAAATTAATGTAAAGCTGAGTATCCTTAAGATCCATATGTCGGTAGATTATTCACCACTGAATTATACAGGTAATCCTCGTATATCATGGTATTTACGTTCCTATAAAATCTTGTATAGTGCAAAACAGTGATATACAGAATTAAGATTTACGGCAAATTCTAAACAGTATTAGAGTGGAACCACATTCTATAAATATTGTTGTTGAAGAATTGTGTTATACGAGACTTGCCTGTAATTTCAGCATTCATAGAACGAATCAATAATAGAACTGATTATTATTAGAAATTAATTTTTTCTAACTCTATCATTTTGCATTTCAGAATAAACTAACAGATTCAGGTACCAAGAACAATAAAATTTAACCAATAAAAATCAAATATCAATCTGATTATGTACATGACTTAGTATACTTAACACAAAATATACAAAATTATAAATAAGTATATTATGTTAAAATTTAATTATTTGATCATTTGTATAGTGTGATATGAATTGTTTGTAAATTCAGAAACATTTTATAAGCAATCCCCAACTTACATAAATGGATAATTCTGTAAAATCTTATGTAAGCCAAAACATACATATAATGGAGCATACTTCATACAGTATTAAAACAGTATCCTATATCTCAAAATTGTAACATTAAAAATAGTTACATTAAAAAATAAAAGTCCCACGGTAAAACCAGGGTTGCAGAGTCAGAGTCGGAATTTTAAACTGTCTGGGGTCAGGAATTGGACCTTACAAATTTTAGAGTCGGAGTTGGATTTGCAAAGGCGGAGTCTGAGTTGGATCATTTTTCACCTGATTCTGCAACCCTGGGTTGCAGAGTCAGAGGTTTCTGGGTAGAGTTGGATTTTTAAACTGTCTGGAGTTGAGAGTCGGACCTTACAAATTTTAGGGAGTCAGAGTTAGATCATTTGCCATCCGACTCTGCAATACTGGGGTAAAACAATCATTTATCATCATGGTAGAGCAAACTCAATTCTGAGTCGCATACCTTCAGTTTTCTGAAAGAGGTTCTGGTCCTAGTTAGCTCGTTAACTAAAGCTAATCTAATAAGCCCATAGAAAACATATGACAAATGATGGAATTAGGAGAAAAATGCTTATATTTTTGCATTACAGCTTTATCCATCATCATCAGTAAATTTTTGTTTTTAGTCAGGAAATCTTTGCGTAAGTATGCATCTACTTATATAAGATCTATGTAAGTCGGGGAGTGCCTGTATTTACATACTTTGGTTTTGATAAATAATACTTTTCAGTAATCAAAATAATTTTTTACTTTTTACAATTATTATTTACATTTTTAATTAAAATTTTTATATTATTCTGTGTAATATAACTCATCATCATCATCACTGGTATCTGTAAAGGAATCACTATGTTGTTTCTTAATATGATTTTTGAGACGTCTATATTGTTTAAACATCTTACCACAAAAGGTACAATCATGTTGAGATTTGCTTGTGTGATTCTTATCCATTTTTCCTTCAATGTGAATTCTTTTATGAATCTGTAATTTGACGTCATTTATAAATCTCTTATTACACAAATCACAAACGAATGATTTAATTTTACTATGAATTCTACGATGCACTTGTAGTCTGCTGTTATTTACAAAACTTTTATGGCACAAGTCACAAATATATGATTTCTCTCCTACGTGAGTTTGCTCGTGAGTTTTCAAGTCATCATCTGATAAGCATTTTTTACCACAAAAATCACAGTTCAGTGGTGTTTCGCCAGTATGAGTCTTTTGATGATTTAGCAATTTGCTATTATTAATGAAACCTTTGCCACACGAATTACAAATATGAGGTCTATTCCCAGTATGAATTCTTTGATGTGTCTGTAAATCACAACTTCTCCTAAATGCCTTACCACAAGAATCACAGATATATGGTTTTTCACCAGTATGAATTCGAAGATGAGTTTTTAGATCTGTACTTGTCATGTATACTTTCCCACAAATGTCACACAAAAATGGCATTTCACCAGTGTGGATTCGTGAATGTATTTTTAATTTGCTTCCATTAATAAATGACTTATGACATAAATTACAAACATATGGTCTTTCTCCTGTATGTACTCTCTGATGAGTCTGTAAACAATAATTTCTCTGAAATCCTTTACCACAGATTTCACATATAAAAGGTTTTTCACCAGTATGAATTTTCAAATGTGCTTTCAAATCACTGTTTCTTATACATGTCTTTCCACAAAAATTACACACATATGGAGTTATGCCAGTGTGGATTCTTGTATGTGTCTTTAATTTGCTACTGGTGATAAATGCTTTATCACATAAATTACAGAAATATGGTTTCTCACCAGTATGAACAAAAATATGAGTTTGTAAATCACCTTTTCTTCTAAATCCTTTATTACAAAAACTGCAAATGAATGGTTTCTCCGAATTGTGTGTCTGTTTATGCAATTTCAGACATTTGGCTGTTGTGAATTCTTTATCACATACATTACATAAATGAGATTTGTGTGTGTGATTTTTCACATGTGAATTTAATCTTTTTAAACTGACAAATTTTTTTTCGCATATATCACACATGTATATCCTTTTTCTTGAGTGAACTTTCCTTTGATGTATCTTATATCCAGTGTATTTCCTAAATTCTTTACCACAACAATTATAAATAGTTTCGATTGGTTCTGGATTATCTTTATCATTATTTACTGAATTATTTTCAATCCTGGTATAACTTTTAACTGGTTTATTAACATATTCAACATTACCAGTAAACGACTTTGTTTCACTTTTTACAGTTTGTTTGTCAATTTCTTTAAAATTATTTTCTACTTGTTCATTAAAATTTAAATCAACAGAATTTTCTTCTGTTAAAATACACTCACACTTTATTTCAATATTGTTATATTCTTCTCCTTCACTCTTCTGTTCATCTATTGTACATTTTGTAGTTTCTGGAATAACTTCAGTGGGTTCGTCAATTATTTTCCACTGAAATTCATCATCATCGTTTTGTTTATTAAATTTCTGATCAACTACTCCAGTAGAAATTACTGTATTGAATGCCATCATTGTTTTCTATAACCAGCACAATGTGATAGTCTCAATAACTCTCCATCCTATACAAAAAAAAAGAAACAAAATTAAATTTTGTTTAATAAAATTAAAAAAATAATAAAAGGTAGATATTCAGTATTATATAGAACAGGAATCGGCAAATTGCGGATCGCAAGCCACATGTGGCTCTTTGGGTATGTAGGTGCGGCTCTGAAGTAAAATTGAAAATAGAACTAGCATAATTTCATTTATAAAACTATAAGAGAATTTTATTCACATAATGGTGATTTCATTTGTTTTAGAGGTCTCATAAAACTTTGTGGCACTAAGAACCATGCTTTAAATTGAAAACAACTTTCTACAAACCTAAGAAAATGTAAGCTCAGTGCTCACACTGATTAAAACCAATGAAAACAATTTTTGCAAGATTTTTTTTGTATTCTTTTCTTCATTCAATAAAGATATAATTAATATTATAACTTGTTATAATTTACCTTAAATTTTCCTTATTCATAAAAATATATTTTTGGCTCTCAAATAATTTTTAAATTTAGAATACTTTCTGTAAGTTTATAACTGCTTAACACCAGTCTATAAATAGTTCAACTCAATGTAAATCGAGCCAAACCTCCCATATTTGATTAGGTCTGAATTAAATTTTCTAACAATGAATTCTTAAATCAAAGCTATGGTGTCATCATCTATTGAGTTAATAATTAATTAAATTCTAAATTTAATTAATTATTAGCACAATAGATACTTTGAAGACACCATACCATAGCTTTGATTTAAAAATTCATCATTAGAAAATTTAATTCAGACTTATTCCAGTAGGGGAAATTTGGCTATAGTATTTGGTTTGGTTTGAGGGTAATTCCCCTAATTAGGGTGCATTTGAGCTTAAATCAAGCTTTTAAGGTAATCTCGTATGTTCATAACACAAATAAAAAAAGTAGATTTGTAAATTATTATTAATTTTCATAAAAATCATTTATTTATTTTTGTCTCATATATCTTTCATTTTTTAAGATTAGATTATGTTATTTGGTAGGTTTAATTTGATGAATTTGAAAGTTTTAAAATTACATGAAGGATCTGAGAGGAGGAGAGAACTCTTTAATATATAGGAGCATCCAACCATCAGCTAGCTATATCCATGGAGTCATGATGCATTGAATGATGAATATTGATTAGCCTATACTCTGATTTATCTGAAAAATCAAGGAAGTAGGTTTATATTTCAATTCCAATTTGTTCAGATAAAAAGAGATGCTTTCCATATGGCTATCTGGCTAGTTTTCTCCTTTATCAAAATATAAATTTTTATATGAATAAAATAAATGAAATTATATATATATATTTTTGACTTATTATATATTAATTTTGTTATAAATTTGAAAGAATTAGAAAATGGTGAAAATGTTGTAGGAAACTGTTATTTCTATACCAGACTACAGGACTGCCGAGAGAAACTTTCAGGCCCATGTGAAGTCTATGGTCTGGCCCCTACTTAAAAAAGTGCATCACTTTGGTTTAATAAAAAAGTCATATAAAGCATTAAATATTTATTTGAAAAAAGTGTACAATAAATTCAAAATTATTGTATATTACATGCTATGTTATAAATAAAATAGTTTATTTTGGCATGACTGCTTTGGGTGCTTGTTTGGGTAGTGCACTCTAGCGGCGGTTTGCAAACTATCAGACACGTTATATGACATGTCAGAGCCCGACGGTCGGGCCCTTTTCGATGCTGGGCCTGTGACAAAAGTCACGGATGTCACCCTCTCTCAGCGGCACTGCCAGACTATCTTATTTCTCCAATTTAATTATTAAAATTTTCATAAGAATATTTTCTGTTATTTATTTTACTATTGATTATATCAGTTCAATATTATGCATAATTTTTATTTTTACAATTAAAAATAAAAGCAAAATACACGTATTATGTATTTAATTTGGTTATAGATTTTGTTTGAGTATTCAATATCATATACTAAAACTATACTCTATCCCACTTCAAATTGATAGTGATTGTCACGAGCAAGGCAGTTACAGTTCTTTCACATGAAGAAATAATCAGAATAATTTCCTGTGTAAAAAGTTTAAAAGTCTTTCTGCAATCATATTTAAAGTTAAAGTTCTTAGGATTTGCAAATAAAAATTACTTTTATTCTTTCATGAAACCATGCAAATGTAGGATGGCCTAAATACAGAAGGATATGATGTTGTATATTATGTCCTGTATGCAATGTTATTTTGTGACGTCACTATCAACTTGAAGTGGGATGGAGTATAGACTAGAGCAGTGTTTCTCAAACTTTTTAAAATCAGGACACACTTGTAGAGTAATTTAAACTCTGAGGTGCACTTTAAATTTCAATTATATAAAATTAGCCATAAAACTATAAGATAGGAAAATGAACATCCAGTTTTAAATATCAAACGAAAACGACTTCACTCAGACATGGGAGCCACGTGCCTATTCGTAACTTTTTAAAAATACAAATTTTTTTTATATATTTATAAATCATAAATTATTTTCATTTGCTTGGGGTGCACCTGTCTATCTTTCAGAGTGCACCAGTGCACCTGGGCACATCGTTTGAGAAACACTGGACTAGAGACTGCGTAATTGCCTGCTAAACAACATTACTAGAAATGCTACTGATTATTAATTGTTTTCATGTAATTTGTTATATATCAATATATACATTTTATATATATATATACAGGTAGGCTTTCATCACTATCAACTTGAAGTGGGATGGAATATAGACTAGAGCAGTGTTTCTCAAACTTTTTTAAATCAGGACACACTTGTAGAGTAATTTAAACTCTGAGGTGCACTTTAAATTTCAATTATGTACAGGAGAACCTCAAGGGCGGCAGTAGGAGCAGTCTTCATAGCACCAGTAATGCCCAAACAGGCCAGCCTTTGAATCTTCCCAAGTTCAGCCATGCCAAACAGGCCAGCCTTTGAATCTTTCCAAGTTCGGCCTGACAAGTCTCGCCACCAAACAATGGCACCCTGCTCCATGGTAATTATACATGTATATTTCCACCTGCTTTACGAGCCTACGAGCACCTGCTTTAAGAGCTGGAAATATACATGTAAATTTATTATAACTTACTATTTAACCGAAACATTAATGTATGTGAGACGAATCACATTAGAGCTTCGAGAATAACTTATCACTATTCGACCGTCTATTTTCAATATTTACTCAATATTTTCTGACAAATTAAAACTATCAATAAATATGAGATTGTTGGTCTATTGTTATAACTGTTACCATCAAAACCTGAAATTAGTTAAAACCCGATTTGCCTAGTTGAAACTAGTTTGAACAAAGCCCGTTCGTGAATACTAGTATTAACTAGTCAATACTAGAATTCACTACATTTGTTAGAAACTTCTGGTTTTCACTAAAACTTCTCTAGTTAAAACTCGATATGACTAGTGAAAACTAGTATTACTTAAAATTTCTTTTACGAGAGCCTTTTGCGATAAGCCTTATATCTTCCTAATCGTGCAATCTTGTATTAGGGGGAAAAATAAAAACCTAGCAACTGAAATCTACAAAAGAAATTATATTTATGATGTACATTATTTGTTTCCGCATGGAAACAGTTATGACATTTAGAGTTGCAAAGAATTCCTTTCTTCTTTCACAAGCATCTTTTCGAAATGCAACCTTTCTCGCAAACACAACGTGTGGACCCTTGTGGTCCCATCGCCGATTTCCTAGCTGCCATCCTCAAAGAAATATCTGTATCTGGTACATCTTCAGGCATCAGGAACTTTCCCGACAAACATCAAATTCCGATCTACAAAAAACATTTTTTCCATAATTGTATTTTGGGCATTCTCTAAATAGTAACAAATACATAAAAGACACAAAACCTACCTGCAATATAATTTATCCACCTTTCCATCACTAGTTCCGATCTTGTGCAGAACATCATTTTTTTCCAGCAACTCCGATGATATTTCGAAAATCTGCCTTGGTTTTCTCCATATCCGGGATTGGGATTACAACATTATCTCCTACTTCAACAGGGGGACGGGTGGCATCAGAGATACGTTTCATTTTTTAGCTTGTTTAGACAAATTTTCGTGAGTTTCTCTCCTAGCTGATGTAATGTAAATTCTACAAGGATCAGCCTCATGTTCTTCAGCAGGGATTTCAGCTTCGTTCTGTTGCGCATTCATCTCGATAACTCTCTGAAATTCGTCTTCATCTTCAATGTTTTTGAGAACATCTGATGGGAATGCTAAAGTCGCGAGTCCTATTCTTGGGTCTAATTCGAACATGGCTCGATAGGGCGACTGTTTTATTCGAGAATAAAAAGTTCGATTTTTCATAAATTGAACAAATCGAAATGCCTTTAACTATCTGCTTTTAACTAGTAAAAACTGTAAATAATTGCTTTGTTTAGCCTATACTAGAATTAGTGAATTCTAATATTCACGAACGGGCTTTGTTCAAACTAGTTTCAACTAGGAAAATCGGGTTTTAACTAATTTCGGGTTTTGACAGTAACATAACGATTAAATTAATTTCGAATTTTAATAAAATTAATTAATTACTATAAAAGAAATTTTCGGGACCAGTTGTACTGCATTAGATGAACACGAGATTTATCCATGGATTTATCTTATCATAATAAAACCATGACAGTTCCATTAGAATTTATGTAAAATTCTATACAGTCGTTAGTAGATTAGTTATCAATGGTGTCTTCCCACGCGGTAAAATACAGTCAAGGAAACAAGTTTAAATTCTTCCTGATCGATTCTGAGATCAGCGGGATAATATCTAATCTGATAATTTGGCATTCAGAAATATATATATTTATACCTTTCGAAAAACTTTGAATATATTTACAATATACTATAAAGTAATTGTGTTTCCCCAAACTTTTTGCTTTCTCGAGATTAGGGAATTCTCGAATTAATAATTATAAATAATTTATTTCTCGAGATTTCCTCTAGTAAATTCTCGAGAATTTCGAGATTCTAAAAAATGTTTAGTTAAAAAAATATCCGTTTTTAATAAGGATAAAAACAGAGGCAGAAAAAATCATGCAAAATGAAAACAAATAATATTTGGCTGTTTTATATTTAATCTTTTAATTAAATTGAAAAAATAGATCACATTTTGATAAATTGAAAAATACCGTATTTGTTTTACAATTACTGACATTTTTTATTAGAATTGCTTTTTGATACACGCAAACAGAATATTCATTTATCCGATAAACGGTCCTTGTTTGGATACAAAAATTCCAGAAATGAATTTTTTGTGCCAAATCTGATGTAGACATATATGATTTTTTTAATCTATACGATTGGTTATTTTTTACAAGTCATTGCATGTGACTATCTAGAGCAGGAATGCACAAACCGCGCCCTCCGTTAATTTGTTGGCTGTTATTTATGTTACCATATGTTATTTTAGCAAGTCACACAATCAACGAAATATTATCTATAGTTTGAACAATGCATTTCCCGCTTTACCATGTGTTATTTTAGCAAGTCACACAATCAACGAAATATTATCTATAGTTTGAACAATGCATTTTCAAATAATATTTTTCTGATGTGAAATTATTTTTACAGCAGTTTGATAATAAACAACAAGGTAAAATTAATAATCATATTTGTAATAATAAACATTTTTTTATTTTTACTGTATTTACGCGTATAAAATAGGTAATTTAATATTACATGCGCACAAGGTAACATTGCCGCAAAACTAATGAACATGCTAATGAAAATTTAGAATCAATTTTGCGTTTGGCTACTACAAATTTCGAACCTCAAATAAAAAAATTGTTAAATCGATACAATACCATACACCCAATTAAAAATTCTTTGTTTACTTTTGATTATGTTACTTTGTAATATTTAATTAATAAACATATGATATATGACTTTCGTGGTTTTTTGGTGGCCCTCCTAAAAGTCACAGTGAACCTATGTGGCCCCTTGTCTTAACAAGTCTGTGCATCCCAGATACATCTCTAAAAAAGTTTAGGACCCACTTATTTTGTTTTACGTAATTTTCTAAGGGAATTCTATTGTCGCTGGCCATTGGATGAAGATGGGGATTTTGGGGAACGATTGAGAGTTAGGTATTCACTCGTATCCTCTGTTACATTGTATTGGAGAATACGAATCACACTATACTATATCACTTATTTATCATAGACGTCATTGTTACTGTGAAGCCGGCTAGCCCGCTGAGCCGGCAAGATACGATATTAAGCTGCTCAACAGGCAGACAGCCTTTCAGCGGCGTGTGACGCAGATAAGGATAAGTGACGAGACGTTAGACAAGGACGGACTCGGAGACAACGTTTGTGAGAACAAACATCTTCTTTTATTGGAGAGAAGTTATTTTACAAAACATAACCCGACAATTTGGGTTGGAGGACAAATACCTTATTATAAATGGAGTTCTCTCCCATGTCGATGCTTGATGGGTCGACGATGACTGGGTTGGAAAAGCTGCAGACAGGTCCCAAAGAAGTCGGAGTCTGGAGTATGTTATTTGAGAGGCGAAGGATGAGGGAGTTGGACAGAAGCTGAACTCTGCCGTCGGATTGCTAAATTTTCTGCTCGGTGATCCTGACGAGAGGTATCTCGTCCTGGCTGGATCTTCGACGATAGAGCACCAATTGTCCTTTACGGCGTATACGGCCTGCCTTTAGAGATAAGCAAGCACGTCCGAACACTTCGGCGATCTGGAACCAACTGTCTGTTTCTTTTTCGGATTCTGTATTACTAGGTTGGTCAAGAACAAAACAACACAATTCTTCCTGGGCCATCGCTATGACGAAACGTGACTTTTTGTCCAAAAGATCGGATTCCGATAGCTTATTGTTTATTAGCCTACCATTGTTTATTATTTCATCCGCAGGTGGGGTCCATAGTCCCTGGACATCTGCACGGACACGATCCCTTGTCCACGATACGTAAACAGTTTTGTTTTCGGAATTTACGATCTCGGGGACGAAGTTTCGCGTCGAGTTATGTAATCCAGTAGATGCTTCGACTATTGTTTCTTATTCTTTCGGAATCAGTGGGAAACGGAATACCTCGGACCGGCTGGGAGAAGGACACCATATTTATCGATATTTATCCCGAAATTGTTAACCCCACCGGCTGGGAGAAGGACACCCCCGCCGGATGTTTATCCCGAAATTGTTAACCCCGATAATTTACGATCGGGCGTGAAACGATGTTCCCCAGCAGGCACCTGGGGCCCTGGATCCCACATTACTCTGGCTAACCGCCCAATGAAGTAAAAACCTGGGGTACGTTCAAAAAATTCTCCGAGAAGTCGCCACTGGAATAGCTAGAGAATGACGTCACTTTTCATAGAGATTGCTAATTTTTTGAACGGCCGGAGAAGCATTAGACAGAATAACATGGCTGCCGCTTCAAATGTACAGTGTTGCGATGAAGAAGAAATAGCTCTCGTTTTGAAAGAGATTACAAATATAGGCAGGAGATACAAGACATGGAAGATGAAGTTCTTATTCATATGACAAGAATGTCGTATACCTCAGCGGAGGTCATGCGTTTGGTAAAACCGTATTCAAAGACCGCAACACGCCGGGAAAATCGTGTTCGTATATCGAATTATGTGTCTACAGTAATATCTAATTACCTCCACGACGATTTTCAAGCGCATTTTAGGATGTCAAAAACTTCATTTGAGTCAACATTATTAACCATAGCGCCATATCTTGAAAAGGAAACTATCGGAAAAGGACACCCACAGCATCCCATTAAAAATCAATTGTTGATGACAAAATGGCTATTAGCAACACCCGACTCCTTCAGGTAACTTAACAATCGTGTATATGTGTGTGAGGATGTATGGGGTCTATAAAACAATTAATTCATGTTTAATTTCTCTTTAATAGATCAATTGGAGATAGATTTAATTTTCCAAAATCATCTGTTGAGTACATTTTTCAGCGAGTGATGAAAGCTTTATATCAAATAGCTCCATCAGTCATAGTATGGCCAAGAAGTGAAACAGCTAGGGCTGTTACCACTTCATTTGAACATACTGCAGGCTTTCCTAGGGTGATTGGAGCGATAGATGGATCACACATCCTATCAAAGCACTACCAGATTATCCTGAAATCTATATCAATAGAAAAAGCTTCCATTCCATTGTTTTACAAGCTGTGTCAGATAGCAAGATGATGTTTCTTGACTGTTTTGTTGGTATGAGTTTAATCTGTAGTATTTTACAAAATTTATTATTAATATGTATTTTCTATAGTATACATACTTTTTTGAGCGGGTTATCCAGGGTCAGTCCATGATGCACGTGTGCTTAAGAACAGTGATCTATACAAAATGATAGTAGATGGCATGATGATTCCAGAAAGCATGTACATCATTGGCGATGAAGCATATCCTCTACTTGAGTGGCTCATTCCACCATTTAAAGACAATGGACATCTGACAAAACAGCAAAATCATTCAATTTTAAGCTATCATCAACAAGATGTGCAATTGAACGTGCATTTGCACTTTTAAAAGGAAGATTCAGAAGGTTGAAATACTTGGACATGAAATCGCCAGCTATCATAGTAAAGTCAATATTAGCAGCATGTGTCTTTCATAATATTTGCCTATATGGTGACGATGGGAACTATTTTCAAACATTGATAGCAGAAGACTCTGAAGCAATTCCGGAGTTTGTTAATGAACCTAACAATAAGTACACAAAAAGTGGCATTACCAAAAGACACCAACTTATGACGATGGAATTGTAGAATATGGGGAAGCAATGTTAAAATCAAAATTATATATTTTTTGTATTGAAGAAAGAATGTAATACTGGTAAATATGTAATGAAAGCATAAAATTCCAAGTTGCTTTGTGTAAAATAAAATAATGAAAATTTTTATAAGCACAATAATTTTATTTTATTTTTGGGTACAGTAATAATAAAAAGTAATATTTATAAATTATGTTTTTTTGTAGAAGTGACACTATATTTTCCATCAGCTGATGATGTTTTCGGTCACTTTCTTTCCTTACCTCAAGAAATTGCCTTTGCATCATCATCATTTCTTGGTGCCGCCTCTCACACCCCTCTTCAAAACTTGTCAACCAGCTTCTTTTTTTTATGAGGCTTTTGATGGTCTTGCCTGAGCCAATTCTTCAGAAATTGATTCCGAATTACTTTCAGGAGGACTTCTAGAACCTAAAAAACAAAAAAGTGTTAGTTTCTCAGTAAATTCTCAAACACATCATTTATATATTAATTTGTTGTTACTATTATTTGAAAAAGACGTGCATACTCCTGCAAGATTGCTTGCAAGAGCAGATGGTGATGTTGGGGTGTTTTGCTAAGTATGAGTCCATGGCCTCATACCACCAAACACTACACTGTCCACTTCCTGATTTGTTATTTTGCTGTTTTATAGACTTGTATACTTTCAGAAGCCCTTAAAAAATGCTAATATGATTATAAAACATTTTGGTTGTAATTAAAATAGTATACGTTAATTAATTCAAACTCTGCTTCTAAGACGAGAAATATTAAATATAAGCACTATAAGTAGTAAAACAATTTATTTTAAACAGTGTTAGTTTGCTGTTTTATAGACTTGTATACTTTCAGAAGCCCTTAAAAAAATGCTAATATGATTATAAAACATTTTGGTTTTAATTAAAATAGTATACGTTAATTAATTCAAACTCTGCTAAGACGAGAAATATTAAATATAAGCACTATAAGTAGTAAAACAATTTATTTTAAACAGAATAAACGTTTTCGATCTATTATGGATCCTCTTAATATTCTAAAGGAACACATTTTAAATTCGAAAAGTTTACATTCATCGAGTTCAAGTTATTATGTCACCATATACAGAAAAAATATTTAAATTTAAGAGTATCAAAATTAAAAAGAAACTATTAATAGGGGATGCATATTATAAATAAATGTGGACGTATTAAAATGCTTGTATATAATATTTCTAATTGAAACAGTATGAGGATTCAAATGATTTACCTTTCCATTTGCTATCACACTGACTGCCATTGAAATTATAACCATTTTGTGACATTTCAGTAGCTATAGTATTCCATATATGTCTTTTTTCTTGACACCAATAGAATAAAATTCCTCGTGGATTTTTTCATGAAGTGAGATGAGCAGCAGTGTTGCAGCCCTTGTCCAGGTTGTTTGACTCCTGTTTAATGTCGAATTCAGATCTAAAAAGTATTAGAAATATTAATATACAACAGAAATGAATTTTTAAACAACATTGAAAGTAATTTATCTACAATAGGGGTGGGCTCGCGGGCCACATTATTTTATTATATCTAATATCAACACTATGTATACTTACATATCTGTACCTTCTCTTTTTTAAATAAATCAACGCTATGTATACTTACATATCTATACCTTCTCTTTTTTAAATAAATACTACATTGTTGTTTTTGTTTTGGCCTGTGGCCCACCATAAATTTTTCTATACAGCCCCTGTTTTTGTTTTGGCTCGTGGCCCACCATAAATATTTCTATACGGCCCCCTACAAAAAAAGGTTTATATCTGTATCTTCTCTTTTTTAAATAAATACTATTATTATCAATTGTACTGTACCTTCTCTTTTTTAAATAAATACTATCATCATCAATTGTTTTTATGTACCTTCTCTTTTTTAAATAAATACTATTATTATCAATTGTTTTTGTTTTTCTCTTTTTTAAATAAATACTATTCGTGGTCCACTATAAATTTTTCTATACGGCCCCCTACAAAAAAAAGGTTGCCCACTTTTTTTTAATAAATACTATTATTATCAATTGTTTTTGTTTTGGGCCCGTAGTCTCACCATTCTATTATCAATTGTTTTTGTTTTGGCCCGTGGCCCACCATAAATTTTTCATACAGCTCCTTACAAAAAAAGGTTGCCGACCGCTGCTATAAATTATTATTTTTCCTCTACAAAAAAAGTTGCCCATCCCTAGCTTAGACTAACGGATAGTAATATAAGGTTGCCCACCCCTGCTCTACAGCTTTTTCATTGCATGGGAACTAGAAGCCCACCCCTGATCTACAATATACTGTATTTCACTTTTGTACTACAATATTTATTTTTTAGATCATAAATGAATAACAACAATCCAGTACTTTTATGTAAAACTTACAGAAAATATTAAAAATTGACTATACATTTCTAACTTAAATTGACGATAAGGTCCAATTGGGTACAATTGTCGCCTTACCGAAGCACGGCAAAAGTGGTACACATCGAAAGCAGGGCCAAAATATGCAAAAAGTCTGTAGTGAACAAAGGGTCAAAGGTCAAACGTTTACGAGATACAGAGGCATCTAGGCGGCATAGTCCAATGGGATGCGTCGCGTGGCAGATCGCAGCAACGCCAAGCACAACGCTAAACCACATGCGCCATTTGCAATAAACGGAACTTGCAGGTCTATATCTCGTAAACGTTTGATCTTTGACCCTTGGTAAGAGATTTTTTGCATGTTTCAGTCCCCCCTTTCGAAGTGTACCACTTCCGCCGTGCTTCGGTAAGGCGACAATTGTACCGTTAATTGCAATGTGGTAAGTAATGATTTAGTAAAGAACTCCGACTTTCAAAAATTTTAAAATGATTTTTCTAATTTTCTTTTTAAGGAAACGGAAAATAAGTTTTAATTATTTGAATATTTTTTATATTATTTATATTAATTCATTACCAGATAAAAAAAAACTAATATAATACATTAATATTGCATAAAATTTCGTTATTACATAAATAAAAATAAAGTATTATTACCTTGTACAGAAGCATCAGAAAGTGATGTTGTTTCCTCAGAATTCAACGTTTCATTTTGATGATTTTTTAAGAAATGTTGTGCAACAAAATCGTAATTTTCATTGTACAAATCACACATCGAACATTGATAAATGCTTGCCGAGTTTTGCGACGCCATTTTTCTTCTGTTCGTTCTCTGAAATACCCAACTCTCGAACTGGAGAACGGAGAGATCGCTAGAGCGCGCTCAGAGAATTTTTTGAACACTATATGAGAGATTTCTCCAAGCATTCTCTTCATTTTTTGAATGGTTAGCGATCTCTCAAAGTCTTCTCGGAGAATTTTTTGAACGTACCCCTAGATATTTGTTTTGGCTCTGCTTATGTAAACGTCATCGCAAATCTGCCTAGGTCATAATATGGTGGATCTACAACCATAGAAATCTTTAAAAAATTTAAAATTAATGATTTTTGCACAGTTTATTGATCTATATATTATTTTAGGTTTATAAGCCTATTTTAGGTATTATTTTGTGATTAGTTACAAATAATTTTCTTTTTGAAATATAAAGTTAGTAGAAATTACACGGATAAACAACGTGACTTACTGCTTAGTTTAGTGACTAGAAGAAATCGCAGGGTCAAAAAAGGGCCAAAATAATTAATGTATCGCTATGAAATTTTTAGATTATAAATTCGCAGAATTTTTTTAATTCTCGAGTTTTATAAGAATTTTTCTTGAGAATAAGGAATCCCTAAATAATAAAAAAAAAATAAAATTCTCGAGAATCGGGAATGAAATTTTCTTGTAAATCTCGAGATTTCTCGAGACGGGAATCTCGAGCATAATCACTAATAGTATAGTTAATTGTATTATAAGTACAGTATATATTTAAAATCTTATAATTTTAATATAGTATTAATGTTTTAGATTTTAAAATATTCGAATTAGTTTCTAAAGTCAAATATTATGATGATAAAATAATAAATCTGAATGATTGTCTAACCTCTGATTTTAAAAATATAATTTCTAATATCTGATGGACTCTGAAATGGCCGCCGACAAATATATCCCTTGTAGATTCGGTGTCTTAATTAAAATTAATCTAACCTAATCTTATATCATGTACAAAATACATTATATTTTACCTTGAGCATACTCCTTTGTTTCCGCGACAACGAGTTCCTGGAATCTTCATGTATATCTTTCTGTTTTGTCGGAATATGTGAAGCGATTTTGTGGATCGACATTTTTTACTTTCATCACGACAGCAAATATGACACACTTCATCATTTGATGAACATTCGCAAGATTCCAAACCATTATCTTTGCACACGTTACTTGTACAACTTCCTAACAAGCAGGTACCAGTAGATTCTAAGCAAGGACTGCCGTCAGCTAGCGGAATTATAGGACAGTACGGTGAGGTTCCATCACAGATTGAAGTGTCTAATTGACAAGGAATGTGGGAAAAACATTTATGATTCTTTTCCTTTAGAATTATTTCACATTCTTCATTACAACAATCTGCCTCTCGAGGGCTGCAAAAAGTTGCTGTATGTTTTTTTAGAGTGCAACCTGCTGAACTTCCGGGAGGATTGCAGCATTTATCAATTTTCTGACAGTTTTCACGTTGTCCGCAGTCACATTCTTCGCCAATTTCAGTTATTCCGTTGCCACATATAGATTTTAAATTTTTCTTCAAACAATTTCCTGTAACAATTAATATTCAAAAGTTTTCTTTTAATGGTTAGTTTAGAAACAGTCATATTATTACTCTAAAAATAATTCTGAGATTTGTTTTGTAACATACATGTTTATTATTTCTTAATTAAAATGAAAGAAAAATATTTTTGGATAATAATAAAATTTAATAAAAATACCTTTTATACTATAAATAGTTTCTTTTAACTCTTGTTTGCTGCATGGAGAAAATACCCAGTTATTACTCAATAAGCCATCAGCAGCAACAGGATACATGATATAATTTCCCAATGAAGTGTTTATATCACCAGGAGCACATGTTCCATCTCCAGGTTTATCATGTGGTGATCCGAAAGTATGTCCTATTTCATGGGTTAAAACAATACTAATCATTAATCTAGGAAGAACTCTTCCATGATTCATATTAGTAACGATATTCACATTCAGGTTTAAAGAATTTGGAAATGATTTTTTCCCGCATAATCCTTCTAAAGATGAAAAAAATTATAGATTTTAACTATTAATTAAATTTTAAAAACTTTGAAAATATAATATTCTTACTTAGAAAAGCTTTTCCAATAACACCACCCGCAAAATCTCTGTGAGAGAATGCTACTGCCATGCACGAATCATGTTTGTAATGTTTAGCAAATGTAGTTAAATACTTGCCACTATCATCATCATTAAAATTAAGAGGATAATCAGATCGACTCTTATCTTTGATAATAGTAATTTTCTCTACGCTGAATCCAATTCCTTCAGGTATTAAATCATTATCAAGATCTGTGTATCTGAAAACTCTATCAGTTACTTTTATGTGATAGAGCATTTCACCTATGATGTTTTTATCATTATTTTTCATAAACTCTACAAAAGTATGATCCGCTAGTAATTCCAGGTCGCATGTCAATTGATTTCTGTAACATATAAATAAATATTAAGCAAAATTATGCTATACAGCATATAAAATTTATGTAAAAATAATAATAAACCAAAACTGCATAAAAGATTTAAGTAATAACTTGAAAAAACAGCACTAGATTGCAGTTCTATACAAATTACTCAATAAACTAATATTTTATTATTAACGTTTTCGACCATTCGGCCATCTTCAGACAAAGAACAGAATATTCGAAAAGAGAACATATGGTTAGAACAAAAACCAATATGGTTAGAACCAATATGTTAGAACCAATATGGTTAGAACCAATATGGTTAGAACGAATATGGTTAGAACCTATATGGTTAGAACCAATATGTTAGAACCAAACCAATATGGTTTTTGTTCTAACCAATATGGTTAGAACAAAAACCATACTCTTTTCGAATATTCTGTTCTTTGTCTGAAGATGGCCGAATGATCGAAAACGTTAATAATAAAATATTAGTTTATTGAATAATTTGTATAGAACGCAATCTAGTGCTGTTTTTTTCAAGTTATTATATAAAATTTATATTGTTATAAATTTTTACTGTATCTCTCATTGTTATCTATTTCTATAATAAAGGAGTCATAAGAAGATTCAGGATATAGGGCACGTGCCCCTCTGTCGTTTGGAGAAAAACAAAGATATATAGCAATCCCTTTAAATTATTATCTATGTATTTATATTATAATGACCCTATCATTTTTTCTGGATCTCTATTGACATAAGCCAGCGGTGTTCAACCTGTCGATCGCAGAGCGATTTTTGGTCGATCTTTTGTTTATTCCTCTTTACAAATTTAATTAAAAATGAAAAATATATAATGATAATAATTTATTTATCATTATATTGTATTATTTTTTAATTCTCTTTAAGTGTATTGCTATTGTTTCTTTTTTTCGTTAATATTATCAAATCAATGATTTTCTTATCATTTGGAAGTATGCATATGGAAAGCTTCCAATATTAACTGATATTGCGCAAAAAATTCTTTCTTATTTCGGATCGATACACTTGTCAGAATCCGCTTTTCCAAATATGAACGTCATAAAAAATCGAAAAACCAAATGATCATTTGGATGATTGTCTGCGATTGGCCACTTCTTCATATCAACCTATGAAAATGTTGCCAGCTCCAAACAACGCTAAATTTCACATTAACTTTTTTTTAATCAACTAGCATTTCTTGTAAAGCGGAGGTCACATCTTGCGATTTTTAGCCGCGGCCGCGACCGCGACCTGAACTGGCTCTTCTCCCTAACTCGTAAACCCCCTCCGAACCGGACGCTGATGCGACGTCGCTCGTCAACAAAAAGTTTGTTTTTGTGGCGATGGTCGCAACTGCACATCCAATGAGGAGCTCTCTTTCTCTGACATCATCAACGGTCAGCCATTGCTACAATTTTATTGGCTAAAAGTGTAGATTAGCGCGACAGCGGTAACTACAGTGTGACCACGAACAGTCAAGTGCAACAAGCGACTTCTTCCGGTCGCGGTCGCGGCCGCGGCAAAAAATCGCAAGGTGTGACCGCCGCTTAACCTTTGAGTTTGTAATCAATCTATTATTTTTTCTAACTTTTGATTTTCCAAAATAAAACAAATAAAATATTTATTTCTCTATTAAAATAATTAAAAGTAATAAATAAATTTTTAAATACAGAAATAAAGTTTTTAGGGGTGGGAGAGTGGGTCCTCCGAAGTGAATGAGCACATTTAACTGCATAGTTGTACATAATCAAATATCAGATTGGAGGAACGTGATCTATATATTACAGAGTAGATCGCCGAATAACTTAGTATAGAAAAGTATCTCGCATAGTAAAAGGGTTAAACACCACTGACATAAGAGATTTATTATTACATAGTCACAGATAAATTTTATCATTTTTTTATCTGTTATCCCTATAATTATTTTTTTACTTTATTAGCAGCAAGCAAATCTAGTTTAGTTTCAGATAAAAATATTGTACATTCATTAATATTCAAATATAATGCACCAAATATTACTTTATATTCATTTGTAGGTATTTTTTCTTAGACATTGCTTTTGACGAAATTCATGCTGAACGTGTATAATAATAAAATTCGAAAAAAATTTATTAAGGTTTCATCTAAATTTTCAAAATAGAAACAATAATATTACTAACTTGAAACTTCTTATAAATTACAAGTTTTTGAAATCTAGAAAATTTTTACAAATCTCTTTTTATTGGCGATCGATTGCGTAATACAGTATTAAACCATGATTAAACCTAAAAATTCTCATTATTGTTCATATATTAAAATTGATTAAATGTTTTAATAATATATGAACAGTGGGTTCAGAAAGTAAGTATAGTGTGTTCAGAAAGTAAATATATATAGATATAGTTACTTTATGTGTATATATATATATATATATATACAGGAATACCTCGATTATCGAATTATCGCGGTTTATAATTTGATACCAAAATTCCAATTATTGCGATCCAAATTCGAATTATCGCGGTTTTGAGATGTAGCCCACTACATATGTAACCAGAATTACATTTACCCTCCAAGTAGCTCTCTTAAAGCACTTCGTTTTTATCCGAGGGCGCCTACTCACTGCTCATCAGTAACTGTCCGCCATTGCCTGAAGTAAATGTGGACAAGGCCAGCTTAAACCCGGTAAGCAAACGATGCACCATATCAGGGCGCCTTAAGAAGGAGGGCGCCAAAATTATCATTTTCTCAATATTGTAAAGGTGCTGAGTAGATGTTACAAGGAAGCTGCATCGGGGCGCCGGGATCTCTAGAGGAGAATCTGCATGTGGATATTTATTTCTCTTCTTATTTACCCCTACAATGAATGCTAAAAGAAACAAGGATGATATCAAGTCTACAGCTATTAAGAAGAAACGTAATGATCAGCTTAAAAGATTAGCACGTTTAACAGATTTCTTTTTTACCTCATATAAAATTTAATCAATAGATTTGAAAAATCCTTGGCAACGATCACCCATTTTACATGCATTATTTATCCCGATTATCGCGGATTCGATTATTGCGGTATTTTTCGTGGCAACAATAACCGCGATAATCGAGGTATTCTTATATATATATTATAGTAGTATAGCTATATAGTTACTTTCTGAATATACTATATATTAATACTTTTAATTCAATAATAACTCAAATCTAATCAAATAAAGTGTTCGAAATAAACCTCAATTTTAATTTAATAAATCTATTCAAATTAATGCCGATAAACTTTATTCGATTAGATTTGAATTATACTTGAAGACAGCATCGGAAGTCAGTATTGAGTTTATGAGAGCGGCGTATTACCAACTTTTGTGACGATATTAATGCGCACGGAACAGTCGATTTCGATGTAAAAGGTAACACCGTCAGTAAGAACGGTGTTTATTTTTATGTAATCGTGCCTCTGGATTTTCATTTTCAATTTCGAATAAATATTCAATGCAATTCCTTTCGAGAACGACTTAAAATTACAACTTTCTGCCAATTTAGAACCAAGTTTAGAACACAATTAGAATCATGGTTAGAATCGATTGGAATGTGCAGAACATCATTGCGCATCTGATCATCGTATATATTATAGACATGCAGATCATTTATTACATTGTTAAAATCATGTTGTTAATGTAATTTTATTCGAAGATTATAGCTTATTTAACAAAATTGTCATTATTTTATGGCAAATTACTATAAGGTCGCGAATAATTTAGTAGACTATATCATCGGCGTAGTGATATAAATGAACTTTGGTTCTCCCATAGACAATACTGGCTTCCGATATTGTCGTCAAGTATAGAGTACTATATTATTGGATTAAATTAATTCTTTAATTAAATCATTTGTTTTTTACTTTATTTTTAATATATGGTATTTAAATACCATCTTAAAAATCAATAAATTATTAAATATAGAATTCTTTATAAAGTTTTGAATATTAGTAGAAAGAAAATTAGCCTTACTCTATTTTTATTGAATCATCTTCAATATTTGTATTACTAACGAAGTAAGAAATATTCATCGTTTCAACATTAACTAAATCATTCATCATTTCTTTCACACACGTTCTTTTTCCATTTTTTAACTTGCATCCTGGAGGGAGTACATCCGCCTGTTTATAGATCATAGCTTTGTCTTTATAAACTTCTTGCTCTAAATGTAAAGCTGCCATTTCCAGATAATAAATTTCTTCCTTTAGTTCTATTCTACCAACGAATATATTTTTATTGAAATATCCACTCACACTAGATTTGTCCTCTCCTTTTACAGTACCATTATAGATGAAGGACTCTTGTATATTTCCCAGATTCATTATAGTAGTTGTTTTACCAACAATGAAAATTTTAGTGCTCGGAGAAAGGATTGAATGATCTTCCCGCAACAGAAGTTGAAAGTTCTTTTTATATGCTTGGAATCGGACAGAAATCGGACTTCTTATACGAACTTGTGCCGCATTCCTTTCAAAAAAATCTATGCTTATATTAACGATCTGAAAATTCTTGATTAAATCTAATTTCGGATGGATAAAAGACGCATTTGAGACTTTTAAAATCAGAAATGAAAAATTTAACATATATAGTATGATAAACATTTGAAAAATTCGTATCGGTTATACAAATTTCGAATTTTACCTACGTTCGAATTAACATAATAAAAATTCAGAAAAAATAGTTCATCATTATTTATTGTTATATAAGACTATTTAAACTTTCTATATTTTATAATAATTAATATAGTATTTATTAATTTGTGAAACTCAAATTTTTTAAACTATTCTTAGATCCTCTGAGTAAATGCATTATGGATAAAAACTGAGGTTGTGATAAATTCAAACCTATCTATAATGTTCATACATTGATTAAAATAGAAAATTGATATCATTGATGATATATGCCGGATAGCTACGTAGAGAATCAGAATTTAATTCTAGGATTCGGAATCGGCTGGTTAAATCCCATCCTTCATCACCTTAGCCGATTCTATTGCTGGTATGGCTAATCCGCGATGTGCTTCTAATTAACTTACCATCTCACAGCGCCGGATCTAGGTATTTTATCACCTGAGGTAACATTAGAAAATGACGCCTTCTCTCCTCTTCACTCACACCCATTAATACATAAACATATGTAATACAACTAACCCTGGCTTTTAATTAACTTACCATCTCACAGCGCTGGATCTAGGTATTTTATCACCTGAGGTAACATTAGAAAATGACGGCTTCTCTCCTCTTCACTCACACCCATTAATACATAAACATATGTAATACAACTAACCCTCGTATAACACGGTTTCGCTCTAACACGATTAGAAAATTGCGAAAACCCTCATATAACATGGATGATTTTTACTTAACACATTTAGAAAATTACATTTATTTTCCTACAACACAAAACTTTTTCATTAATTTTTGTAAATCCACACTATGGACACACAAATTGCAATCATTGGGAAATACTTTGCTAAAATTAGTCATAAATTCAATTTCGATAGTTTGCCTTGAGAGGGACGATATGCAATCTATTTTCGATTTCGATTTGAAATTGCTGCTTCAATAATGTTCCGCAATGTACACAGATGCCATCTGTCTTAATTCGTTCCTGAAGGTCGTTCGTAAACAGAAACTATTCTCCCCATAGGAATTAATGTAAAATGAATTAATCCATTCCTGGACCCCAGATGATTGCTTATTTAAACTTTTACAATAGTACTTGATGCATAAGTTCTTAACACAGAATCAATGGAAACCATTAAATCTATCACAAAAAAGATAAACACAACACTAAGAAGAGGAAACTGTTAAATCTATCACAAAAAAGATAAGCAGAACATTAAGCGGATCAAATATAGAGGAAAACTAAATCATTTTACCGTACCTGTAAGGAGGAGAGTTGACGGCGAAAGTGGAAGGTGGTGAGGAACTGAAGTGTTATTGTTTGAAAGGGGATTCTTTTTCTTTTTTTCTGTCTCTTGGAACCACTGGACTCTGCTTCAGACCTGTTGGACCTCTGTCTCACTAAAACGTTGTCCAGTGTGATTTGTTTTTGTCATCGTTTTAAAATGTTTCTAAAGTGACACGTGACATTATCATCGAAAATGTTTATGTTGACGGCTCGCGTGTTCGTAACTCGGGACACAGTAAGTCATCCGAAACGCTTTGTGTTCGAAAAATTTGTTAGTGATCCGAGGCGTTCGTAAACCAAGGTTTGACTATATATTTTATTTAGTTTTAAATAAGATATAGAGCAGAAAGATTCAGTAAAAAAAAAAACTGAGGATATACAGTGCATACCGCCTATTCGCTCAGTTTTTTTAAGTTACAGCATTGCATCGTTCTAAAACACAGATAAATTCTTTCAAATAACTATGGCTCGCGTGTTCGTAACTCGGGACACAGTAAGTTATCCGAAACGCTTTGTGTTCGAAAAATTTGTTCGTGATTCGAGGCGTTCGTAAACCAAGGTTTGACTATATATTTTATTTAGTTTTAAATAAGATATAAAATTATTATATAAAAAATCCATAAATTTTTACAAAAATATTATTAAGATCTCGAAACTTTTGATCTTTTTCTTTCTTTAAAAAGCAGAAAGATTCAGTAAAAAAAATCTGAGGATATATAGCGCATACCGCCTATTCGCTCAGTTTTTTTTAAGTTACAGCATTGCATCGTTCTAAAACACAGATAAATTCTTTCAAATAACTATTCGTGTTACTCTATTATTATCAGAGAAACCGATTTTTTTTATTGTTTTGAACAGTTACCATTCTTGTTTCAAACAGATATCACTTTGTTATAGGACTACTTACAGGCGTGACTATTTACAAGGAGACGACAAAACTTGCATGGGCCAATTTTTGATAATTTCCAGTAAATTCGATTCATTTCCCAAAGTGAGCGCTACCGCTCTTGTCTTTTACGAGAAAACCCAAATTTAAATTTTGGCGCACGAATGACACCTCTAGAAAAAATCGGAGCGTCGGTAACTCTACCGTTAGAACGCGCTTCTTCAATGCTGGAAGTCGTAGGTTCGCATCCTTATTCGGCATTTTTTTTGTGATAAAAATTTTTGTTATAAATGTACAAATAAAAAATAATAATTTTTATGTATAATATATATAAAAATTAATCACAGATTTATCAGAGATAAAATAATCAGAAATCAGATCTTAAATATTAAAAATGCAAAAATGACTGACTAATTTTATTCAATTGTTTACGAAAAAGAAACTTTTTTCTTTTGCATATTTTACGCCCCTTTCCAATCAGGGAGATTACTAAGGGGCAGGGCCAGTTCCAACCACCGGCTGCAGCCACACTCATAGAGGGGTGCCGGATGGTGAACGAAAAAAGAAACGTTGTCATCAAAATCTTCAATATTATCTTCCAATGAGATTGTTTCATCTGACGTCATAGTCACGTGATATGGTGAAAACAAGAACGTGTTAGCAATAATGAGTAGCGGTATAGCGATAGTTTCTACTGTATATAAAAAGAAATGCCAAATTCATTTTGCGCTTATGGCTGTTCTAATCATAGCATGAAAGCTTCATGTAAAGAAAAGAAAATATCTTTCCATTTATTTCCTCATTGTAAGCCAGATTTGATGAAGTTATGGCTTGCCAAAATAAAGAGAAAGGATTTCAAGCCGAAAGCGAGTACTTGCATTTGTTCAGAACACTTCGAAGAAAATTGTTTTGTTTACCAAAATTTTACAAAAAAAAGATTACTGAAACCATTAAAATTTATTTTTCACAATACCAAAAGTTTCGAAACGGAAAAGAAGATCGTACACAATCGGAGTTTCAATAATTATTCAAGAATTAAAGTAAATAATTTTAAATTATTAATATTATATGTAATATTAAAATATCTAATAATTGCTAATATTCTATTCAAATTAATATTACATTAAAAAATAATAATAATGCTAAGTTACCAATTAAGTATTTAAAACTGCAGTCTTTATTAGAGTCTTCACATTTCTTTTTAAGTTTTTTTCTTTTCTGGTGACAAGCATTCAATTCACATACAGGTGTGGCTATGTGGTTGTCATTTAAACTGGTGCATGATGTTGAAGCGGTCTGTTGAAAATCTTGAATATCAGTTTTAATTTTTTGCAATAAATAAGTACATATTACTAATATCATTGGTTAAATCATCAACATAGACAAAGAGTTTGTAATGTTTCTACTTTTTATCTGAAACAATAGATATAATTCTACATTTTAATACTATCTTTCTTGGTGACTTTGTTGTAATAATATGTTTTAGTATTCTCCTTTGCTTTTCTGTTTTAACTATATTTCAGGATAATTAAACAGTTCTGGCACAGCAACAGCCTTCAGATTTAATCTACCAGAGTCTAATTGTGTTTCATAACACTCCGTAAAATGATCACTGCACAAAATGCTGTTTCTTGTTGGTTTCCATTTTTTCCATCTTGTCATAGCTATCCATTTAGTCAAAATTTCAGATCTACTATAGTCGACGACAGCATCATGAGTCAGTATTGAGTGTAGGGAGCAGTCTATTCACAAGTTTGTAACCGTGTATTAAGGCCCGTAACAGTCGATTTTAGTTTAAAGGGTAATACCACCAGTAAGAAGACATCCTTTCCGGGAAGTGTGCATATTTTCGCATTGTTAAAATGTAATAGAAAACTTTGCGGGATATATTTATAACAGATCGTTTTGTTGCGAAATAACCTTAATAAAATCATATTATTCTTCCTGAAAACTCTCTAAATGTTGCGATTAAATGGCAATTTACTGTAATTTCGTGATTAGTTTAGTGAACTATAGTCTTGCGTAGTGACATAAACGAACGTCAACTCTCCCATACACTCAATACTGACTCATGATGCTGCGTCGACTATAGAAGGATATCTAAATGTTGAAAGAAAGAGCAAATAGGTTGTACTTAAGGTAAATAGAATTGCTTCAAATTTTATAACAAAAAAATGTAGACAAGACACTTAAAATCTCAACGTTTTTAATTCTGTGAGAATTTCTTTAGGTACACTATTTCTGTATTTTTCAAACTTCAAAATGTATTTCTTACCTGTGAAAATGAATATCTGTATAATTTTTATCGTAACGATTTATACAACCTATCGCTGAACACGAAATAACCATGGTTTCTAACACTCCTTCAGCTTTCTATATAGGGCACTTGCCCTACAAGCCAGACTAAGCAAAGCTTGGCCACACTTTCAAGCACTTTCAGAGATAGGAAGTACAACCTCCAGTTATATTTAGAGCTCAATGGCCACAGGTTATCGTCATTGCTCCGCAATTTTTTGTGATAAAAATTTTTGTTATAAATATACAAATATTATTTTTTATTTTTATGATATATACAAATAAAAAATTATATTTATAAACGGCTGGAGTCCTTTTTTTCGGATGAACCACTGTACTGATTTCTACAAATAGGATATCGTTAGAAAGGTATAATTTTCGGATGTCTGCGACAACAGATCTTTTTTTTAGATTTCTGTAAATAGGGTATCGTTAGAAAGGTCTAATTTTCAGATATCTGTATCAAGAGATCTTTTTTTTTATTTGGACATTTTTTAGGGCCCTAGAGGCCAAATTTTTATTTTATGATAATAAATATCAATAGATGGCACTAAGTGTCAAGGAAAAGGGAAACAGATAACTTACCTGCATGACTATTATTGGATTTTTACAGAATTACTTAGCTAAAAGAATTATTACTTATTATGATACAGGATACTGTTCACCTAAGCTTTTCACACCTTATTTAACTTTTTCATTGGATGTTTTATTTTAAAGGAAATTTTATGTAGAATTTGCAGTTAAGCCTGTTCGTTTTGTTTTAAAGAAAATTTTATGTTGAATATGCAGTTAAGCCTGTTCTACATCCATAGTTATGATGGTGATATATTACATATCTCAAATGAAATTTGCTTATATTTTTTCAAATAAAGAAATTATAACCATTCATCAAGCTGTAAACTACCCTTTCACGGGGGTTAAGAAATTATAACCATTCATCAAGCTGTAAACTACCCCTTCACTGGGGTAACCATTCATCAAGCTGTAAACTACTCCTTCACGGGGGTGCAGCCCCGCAACTTTTCATCAAACTACTATATGTTTATCCAATATTATGTAATAATCCAAATGAAATTTGCTTATATTTTATCACACAGAAATTATAACCATTCACAATCTGTAAACTATCCCCTTCACGGGGGTGCAGCCCACTGCACGGGGACCCTGGTGCCCTTGGGAAGATGAAACTGGGTGCAGCCCTTCGGGAAGATGAAACCAGGCCCCAATTGCCCAGGCCTGTTGGAGGTGGGCCCCACCCGACGGGGCCTCTTGATCCCTGATGAGTGCAGCCCCACCTTACAGGGAGATGAAACTGGGACCCACGGGCCTGGGGTGCCCGCGAGCCCACATGTAGAGTGGGGCTGTCGGGGGCACGGTGCCCATGGGATGTAGCCTCCACGGTCCCCGTGCAATTACTACACATTTGAACTAATGCTTAGTAAAATATATAGTAAATAAATTTGCAAGATAAGCTGTTATTATACAATATGCTGTTATATAAAGTATTATAAGTTAGATTAGATCACAACAGTATATTTCCGCTCATTTATATGAGCGGGGAATTGATCACAACAGTATATTTCTGCTCATTTATATGAGTAGGGAATTTCTAATATATAAGATGCGTCCCAAAAAGATAAAGTCAACTCATAAGTTTGTTTTAATGCAAAAACTACACACGTTAATAACTTGACAATATTCTCATTCTGAAAAGAAAGTTATATCTCATTAACTATTAATTTCTTGAAATCGTTAATCAATAATGAAAATATTTACAGAAAAAAACAAATAATTTGTATGTAAAATGGTGTCCCAAAAGTATAAAGCCAGTTAATGATAATGCCTTTTTAAAAGGTGCTACAAGTAAATTATACAAATTAGGTTTTACTCTGTACAGACAAGTCAAGGGAAGCGTTTTTTACAATCCATACTTACAGCAGTTGCTACACACATGTCGAAAAATATTAATTAAAAAATGGCACACGGTAAACGCTTATCAGAGTTAGAAAGAGGTAAAATTATTGTGTTAAAAGAAAAAGGTTATTCTGCAAGACAAATTGCTAGAAGAGTGAATCGTTCTCATACTGTTATTGATAATTTTTTACGATTAAAAGACAAATATGGAACGAAAAAGTCAACAGGTCGTCCGCAGAAGTTAACAAACTGCCAAAAAAGATTTGTTTTGCATGCTGTGTCTCAACATAATTACTCTTTGCGACAGATCTCATGCAGGAAAGACATATCTGTATCCAAATCAACAATTGGCAGAGTTGTATCATTATGCTCACACCTGCAATATAAGAAAAGAAAACCTGCTCCATCACTGACAGCACATCATAAAGACGAACGTTTAAAATGGGCCAAAAAAAAGATGTCGTGGACAAATTCTTGGAGAGAAATCATTTGAAGTGACGAAAAGAAGTTTAACCTAGATGGCCCAGATGGTTGGCAATATTATTGGCACGACCTTCGCAAGGATCAAAGCATATATTCCAAACGTCAGCAGGGAGGTGGTTCTGTGATGGTCTGGGCTGGCTTTAGCTGGAATGGAAAAACCTGAATTGCAATGATCGACAGTCGTATGAATGCTCAAAGGTATCAAGAAGTTTTATGGCTGCATTTGCTGCCAACAGCTCATAAAATTGCAGGCAGACATTGGTTTTTTCAACAAGACAATGCTGCAGTTCATACTTCAAATAGCACTTACGAATTGTTTTTAACAAATGGTGTTCCAATTATTGAATGGCCTTCAAAATCGCCTGATTTAAATCCAATGGAGAATCTGTGGGGGATATTAGCGAGACAAATTTATATCAATGGCCAACAATATGAAATAATTAATCAATTAAAGGATGCCATTATCAAAAAATGGGAAGAAATTCCCCTTAACGTGTTGCAAAATTTAATTAAATCTATGCCTGTGAGAATTTATCAGATAATAACCAAAAAAGGTAGTTTTATTGGCAGGTAAATTGAATATATTTATGTTTATTGAGAAATATCAGTTATGGCTTTATGTTTATGGGAGTCTTTAACTATTTTAATTTGAATATAATTTTTAATTTATTTTTGTTACCAGAAAAAAAAAACAAAACTTCTGTTCTTGTACGATTATTTTAAATGATACAAACAATAAAAGTAAATATAAATCAAAAAGTTTTATATTCTTTATTTTTCGTGTAAAAATGTTGTTGGCTTTATATTTTTGGGATGCACCTTATATATATACAGATACACTATGCATTTGAAATTCATAGTAAATGTTAGATTAATAGTAAAAAAAAGTAATTTAATTTTAAAATTATACTGCTGTTTATATTAATTGTTATATAAATAATAGGAGGTAATAATGTTATGATGTTTTAATCTTTTTTAACTCATAGATGTGGAGATAACTATGGCTCAATATATAAAATCAAATCATACTTTTTTAATTATAAATAATTTAATACATTTCTATTATTACTGTATTTTTCTTGATACAAAATTAAAACAAAATACTAAAATCTAAATTGAAAATCAAACAGTTAACTAATAGTATTTCTGAAACATGTTTTTTTTTAGTATATGTGATTGTTTGTGGAGGGCTATTTTTTTACTGTCAATAAATACTGAAATGCCATGCTGTAAGTTATTTTTATATATTACATATAACATTAATAAATGTATATAACTAAAAATTTATACGCTCTTAAAATGAATATGAAATTATATACACTTTAAGAAAATTTCTATTTCATTCATTTTACTTGTTCTGATATTTTATGTTTTACTGCTTTTAGCTAACACAAAAATCTAAAATAGCTTCATCTAAAGCAGCAAAGTTAAGTAGTAATACTTTTTATATGCTGCAATATATGCATAAATTAGAACGTCTCATGTAATTAAATCTGATTTGGCATTTATAATACTGTATTCATTTAAATGTAAATCATACTTAACCTTTAGTTTGTTATTTAAAACCAGAATGCAAACAATAATTGTATTCTTGAAAATATACAGTATGTAACTAGTACATTTTCTATAATAGATAGTAGATTTCTGCTATATTTATCTTTGAATTACAACTATAAAATCTTATATCAAAGTTTATAGTATTTTTTAGTACTTAATTACAAAAATGAGACAATAAAGTTTGTGGACTGTTTTAATAATAATAATAATAATAATAATACCATTATCTATCTATAAGCAACAAACAGAACTAATTAGTGTGTAGGATTTCTCTACATGCAATGCAAGTTTCAACTCACTCCATTGATCAGTACACTAGTCAGAATTTGTTTTGTGAATTAATATTTTTTGTTGTGTCAAATTTTAGAAAAAGGAACAATGAGTGGCAATTAAATTTTGCACAAAGTTTGGAAAAACTGCTAATAAAAATACTTGAAATGTTAAAAACTGCATATGAAGAAAAATGTTTTTCAAGAATGACAGTTTTTGAGTGGCATAAAACACTTTAAGATTGGTCAGCAATCATTTGAAGATAATGACTGGAGTAGCATCTTTTGGCTTTGAGAACAGAAGAATTTGTACACAAAAGACAGACAAGATCATAAATAGTAAATTTTATATAAAATTGTTAAAGCAATTAATTGCAAGAATTTGTTGTATTAGGCCAGAGTTCCAAGAAGTTTCTTTATAGTTTTGTCTGCTTAACAATGCATATTCATAAGCAGTTGTCTCTCATGTTTTAACAAAATAAAAATAGTGTTGTTGCATCATCTATTCTATTTGCCAGATTTAATATCTACTAATTATTTGTTTCTTATAATTAAAATTGAGATGAAGGAATGTGATTTGAAGATATACTGGCAATTGAGATGTGGGAATTAAGAGCATTTCCAGAGGAAGCATTTTTGCAGGTCTTCCAATCACTGTATGAGTGTTGTCAATGTTGTATACAAGTACAGGAAGATTACATTGAATAATTTTTATGATAAAAATTTTTTGCCTTTTATGTTTTTTTTTATTACACCAGTCTGAGAACTTTATTGCCACATTAATTATATAAAATACGTACTGTATATAAGAAGCGCAATAGATATGTTATTTACAAAGAATTAGATATAAATCACAAAATACAAAGCTCTAAATATACTTTATTAACAGAAACGCTTTGCATTTTTGTGAGTGTAACAGGATGGCTTTAAAGTTCTTAGATATAAATCTTATAAATTTTGAAAAAATATGGCAATTAATCACATGCATTAAATATTGCAAGATTAAAATGTATTTATTTCTGACATTAGGTATTTCTTGACTTATAACTTGACTGCCTGAATTTACAACCATTCATGTTTACAACAGTGATGTAATCGATTAAGTCTATAATTGATCAATGCAATTCCATGGGTCTGAGTCCTTGATCCAATGGTCTAAGATTTGAAAAGTGTTTTTTTTTTGTGTCTACTTCTTATAGTTTTATATTCTTTATTTTTATTAAAATAATATATAGTGTCTCAGTAAACATATTTAGAGGGAAATCCATAAATTTTGGGCATTTATAACTTAAAATGGCGGGTTTCAAAACTGAACTACTTTGTAAGTTGAAGACTTCATATATAAGCAATTATAATACCCTAAGTAGATTTTTGTTTTGCCATAAGATATACCCTGTATATCTTACCATCTCAAAATCATCTCATATCAATTTTAATAGCTATTTCATTGATTGTTTTGGAAAATAAGATTCTACAGTTTGAATCTTTTTAGATAAGAATAGTTGCTTAATAATTGTAAAATTGTGAACTTTTGTATTAAAATATTTGTATATTGTGGAAGCAATACAAATGTAGATAGGCAGCTTATGATGGTTAGAATTATTCTATCACTTAGTAACTCTAATTAGAAATATTGGAAAAAGAAAGATGCTAGTGTATGTATAGAGTGTATCTTACCCCCCGTATCACCCTTTTTTCTCGGAAACGTGATGAGATAGGAAGTAGGGAGAAAAATCTTGATTACCAAAGTATATCCTTAAAATCGAATGGTCACGATAAAAATTTTGTGGATCCACTAGAAGTAGTAGCACAAGGGGTCAACTTTGAAATTTAAAATGAAAATGTATGCCGATTTAGGCACAATTGGATAGAAGTGTAAAAACCAAACAACTTTTGTTTTGAAAGTTTTTTAATATCACCCACAGATTCAGAAAAAAAGATGCCGCCATATGTACCGCCGATTCGGCTATTCAAGCAATAGGAAGAAGAATCCGATAGAGGACGTCTGTGTACACTATGGAACACTACTGAAGCAACAAAGAACAGTAATATGTAGGTTTAAAGCCAGTTTGGGTACTTGGTGGTAGAACTGCAGGTGCGACAAGTCTTTTGCTTTCACAGTTCGGCACGAACTGTGATAGCAAAAGACTTGTCTATCACAATTCGTGATAGATGAACTGTGATAGACAAGTCTATCACAGATAGACTGAACAAGGGTTTCAGACAAGAACAAGGGTTTCCAGACTTGTTTCAGTCCTTTATGAGCGCCATAGTTGTACACAGATGCCCTCTATCAAATTCTTCTTATTGTTTGAATAGCTGAATCAGCGGTACATTGGCAACATATTTTTTTATGATATCTCACAATCCGTGGGTGATATTAAAAAACTTTCAAAACAAAAGTTGTTTAGTTTTAACACTTCTATCCAATTGTGTCTAAATCAGCATACATTTTATTGGAGATTTCAAAGTTGACGCCTTGTGCTCCTACTTCTAGTGAATCTACAAAATTTTTATCGTGCCCATTCGATTCTACGGATATACTTTGGTTATCAAGATTTTTCTCCCAACTTCCTATCGCATCACATTTCCCAAGAAAAAAGAGTGGCACGGATGGTAAGATATACCCTGTAGGTCGTTTTTAGCATTAAGTTTTGAAAGAGTATATTACATAAATCACTTGCTAATTTAATGTATATTCCCCATTTGAATCAAAAACACTCTTCCAACTTTGTAAAAGCTTAAAAAATTCATGTTTAGACAATCTGAAGCATGTTTGAACAAGTACAGCATAAAAAAGACATTACTTTTAGAATGATCTGATATTAGTCGGTGTATCCGGCATTGCCGGAAATTTCTGGTACATTTATAGGGAGATATTAGTTTCTGATTTATTACATTTTTTTAAAAGCTACAAATTATATTTTACTTGTAAGCAAAGCTGGAAAATCTTAAAATCTTTGGGTACAATGATGATGATGGACTTTTGTGACTTCACACATTGAAGTTTCGTGGATATCGAATATTGTGGATATATCCACAATACTCCATATCGGCTGCCTCAAAACATATATTTACTGTGTATACTTTGTAAGTAATCGACATACAAAAAATATTTTTTGTATCGTATAAAATAAATAGTAATGATTAATTAATAATTTACAAAATAATAAGTTTGCATTAAAATAAATTTAAAATCTGATAGACTTAATTTTAATTTTTTTTTACTTAAAACATCACTTTAAAGTTTAACTTCAAAATCGACTCCGGGACTAGTGGCCGAGGTTACAAAAACTATTATTTTATAGCAAAATGTGCTACTGACAAATGTTGACCAGGGCGTCTAGAAATTTATATACAGTAAGACCCCGTTTAACGTGGGGGGATACGTTCAAAGGAAATAAAGCGCTAAATGAAACAGCGTTAGACGACGTCATTTTTGCTGGTAAATAATGATAAGTAAAACAGGACAGTGAATAAAAAATATATACATAGGATTTTTTTAATTTTATTTTGTAACATGTATTATTACTATTGTATTACATTAATTATAGATATTTTTTATTGCTAATATCGATTTGTATTCATAAATCATTCATAAGAAAATTCTTAAAATTAGAAAATAAAAAGTTTTAAGAATAAAAAGTAGTAATCAGATTCAGTAAACTATAAACAACAAAAAATTTTGAAAAAGAAAAACTTTCTAACTTCAAAGAACTATAGTTTAAAGTGGCAGCATTCAGGTTAAAACTAAAATGGGATAATTATTATTTTTATTAGTTGTAAAATAACATTGATGATGACCGATCATATATATGAATTCTGACTGCAGCAGACTTTCGTATGTACTGCACTGCACTGCACTGATATCAAACGCACTGTGAGACGACATAGGAGTATCAATGTAACAAATTCCTGTGATTTCGGATTTATGTAAGAATAACAGTTTGAAAAACCACGCCAAAGTGAATCAATAAAAATATAGAATTAAAAAAACCGCGTTATAATCGAAATAGCGTTAAACGGAGCAGCGTTAAGTGAGGTCTTATTGTCAGGGCCGGCTCTATGATTGCTGGCGCCCTGGGCAAGCTGAACTTCGGCGCCCTCTTTAAGTATAATTAAAAATTTTCACAAGGAAAAAACTTAAAATATAGAAATGAGTTTATTACCTAGGTTGTTTTTAACAAACAATAAACAATAATAATACTTTTCTCAACCAGTATTCTGACAGTATGAACAATTAGCCTACCTAAAATATTTTTTTTCTAGCCTTTAGATCAGCAAATCTTTTCATGGCACTTTCTATATTTATATTCTTTGCAATATCATTTTCTATAGACAAAATTGCCAAAGAATTCATTCTGTCTTGAGACATGGAGGACCGTAAGTATGTTTTTATAAGCTTTAGTTTACTAAAGCTTCTCTCGCAAGCGGCCACAGTAATAGGTATTGTAAGCATTATTCTTAATGCAACCCACAAATTTGGCATGACATCCTGTAACTTATTAGTGTTTATGAACCTAAGGGCTTCTATTGGAAGCTTTACATCTTCAGGAAATAATTCTTTGGCTATATCTAGTTCAGTCAAGAGATCATAACCATTAATATCACTATTTTCTTGGTACCTTAACTTATTCTCCAAACCTTGATATGCTATTTTGAGTTTATTTTTCTCTGGCAGATCTTTTAGGTCATTTAAAAATCCCCATGTGTTATTGAAACTTTGTAACTGTTCAAATCTCTCTGATAAAGAATTGATAGCTCTGTCCAGTATTACATTGAACACATGATTTTTAAATCTTTTTTTTGGGTCATCTGAATTTGGAACCTCGTCAGTACATTCATATTTAAACAACCTCCTTCTTCTTTTATTTCTAAAAATGGGCTTTACATCTAATTCTGTAGCTAATTCTTTTGCTAACTCTAATGCTTTCTCGTATCCCTTTGCACGATAATCAATTAAATAATCAGTGACATTTTTCGTTAGTGAAACTGCAGTAGATAGTTCCACAGAGGTGTTCTGCATAGTTTTGCTGACAACATTTACTCTGCCTAAGACATCATACCAGACATTTATCATCACTAGAAAACCGTAATCTTCTATTTGTGTTACAAGTGTCTCTGCTTCATGTCGCATTACAGGTTCAGACGTAGGCATTTCTGAAAGTTCATAAAGAGCTTCTCGAATTCCCGTGATTTCATATTTAATGGCTTTGACACATTCTATTCTGCA